>QAOC01021429.1:118019-158502 GCA_003255005.1 Begonia fuchsioides
TTGTGTTTTTATTTAACTCATATGATATAATCTTACAAAAAAAGTATTTTCGACAACGTATAATATGTTTTATATTTTCATCATTATCGATGGTTTGTGTTAATTATATTGAATAACATTATTCGAATCAATGGAAACGTTATACACAATTACTGTGAAGTTCGATCGAAGATTTTTACTATATGAAGTATCTGTTGTAAATATTTTTATAATTTAGTAAATAAATTTTTATTTACCTGTATAAATAATTTAGAAAATCATCCAAGTATGCTATCTCAAGAGTTGCAGAAGGAAACTCAGCACGCCCGCACATGCATAGCTTAGTTGGCTCAAAGATGGTAGATTAGATAGAAGAACTTAAGTTCAACGCTTGCGTTGTCTTAGTGTGAGAGTTGTTACCTCCAATGTTGCGGTATCTCCTTGGGATATCAGGTAAATGCCTCTTATCTTTGGGTCACTGAGTCACCGTGATTTAACCCTCTCACAACTTGTCGGGCAGGGATGTAGGGGCATTGAGAGCGAGTGATTTCGCCTTTTGAATACATGAAGGAAACACAACAATAATTATTATTTACTTTGATGAACATAGAGGACATTGAAGTGTCTTGATTATATTTATGTCGTTTCAAATTAATTCAAATATAAATGCATGAAAAAATAAATAAATTGAAGTGTACACCTAATCTACAAATCGAACGTTAAGCCGAACCAAATCAAGAAAACCGAGCACGAATTGGAAATCGAATCGAAATTCAAGGGTTTCATCGTTCTAATATAGTTTTTCTATTCCAACACTGAACCAACTTTGGTTCTACTTCATTTTGAATCAAATTGAACCGATTCCATCCATAAGTTCGATGAAAATAAAAAAAAACTTTAAATTAAAAATGAAGAAATCCAGCGGTTCAAGAAAACCTGAAAACGAAGCTCTTTCATGGAAGGAATCCATGCAAGAAAAAGAAAAGTTTTTCTGCATAAAATTTTTCCATTAATGTCTCTCTCTTAAAAATCCAGAAATACCCAAATATGGAATCTGAAGAGTTGCATAAGGAAACTGGCGAAATTCTACGCGTAAAGTCGCCATTAAAATGGTTGATGAAGGTTCTTCAACGCGGAGAAACAGTGAAAAAAGAGCTCAAGACCATACTCTGCAATGGCGGATTCGTCTAATGGGGCGCCGAGTTTCTGGACTCAAGCTGACGCTTTGCTGAGAAAAAACCTCACTTACCAGGTGAAGCTCCGATCGAAGACGCCATGAAAAAATCCCAACTTTATTTAACCCAATACTCCATGAATGGCCATTTTCAAGCTTTTTTTTTCCTATTATTGTTGTGAAGCTGATTTGAAATTTCTTCTCGCAGAAGCGAAATGTTTGCACGAATATTCGGATTCTGTCGTTCCCCATTATCATATTGCTTCTGTTTGCTTCTTTGAATCTAACGTACAAAATCGCCCTTCTCCATGACCGTCGAGAAACAGAAGAGGATCGAAGCATTTGTTATGGAACCCATTGTCCCGTTCCCGAAGTTCTTGAAGTCCCCCAACTTTTGCCGGTGCCGGACGCTGAATTCCGGGCAGTTAGAAGTGATTTCTCGCCTTTTAATGACTTGCCTGATGGGTCTTGCAGGAGAAGAAAATCATGTCCGGCCACCGTTCTTTACACCGGCGAGGACCATTCTTTTGCTGGAAGTACACATTTTTCCCCTCCAACCCTCTCTTTTTCACTATTTGTTCTTATTTTTTTGGACTGATCTCTTTGAAAAAAACAAAAAAACTGGTAGATTTGGCTGGGAGTATGTTTCCAAGTTCTTCATCCTACTTGTCTGATAACATGGTTCTGGTAAAATTAATCTTTATTTGACATTTCTGATCAATTATATCTTCAAAACTCTCCAATCTCATTTCTCTAATTTCTTCAGGGATCTTCATCAACAAATTTGTACTACATTCAATCCCGGTGTCCGGCCAACTCAACGATCTTTCCCGGGACTATCGATGGTACTTCCATCCCACTTAGATGTCGATCGCCCGAGAGTAATTTCCAATAAATTTGCTAACTTTTCTTAATTTTTTGGATTGAATCAAGGGCCCACATGTTTAGAAGGCTTACTCTTGTGGCGAAACAGCTCTTCGGAGATAAAAAACGAGCTAAGTTCTGGATTTCAAAAAGGGAATTCAAAGGGGGAGATTGATGAAATAATGGCAGGTTAGAAAACTTGGACTTTTATACTAGTCCATCAAGTAGATATCGATGAAATGAATATACTCAAACAGCTGAATATTTCTACAGCCTATGATTTCCTCAACTCCAGCAAGAGTAATTTCAATGTGATAACATCATACAATCATTCGACCAACCTTTCGAGCTTAGTAAATCTGGTTAGTAATAGGCAAATTTGTAGACAAATTTGTGGACTTGATCGCAAGTATTCGGTAATCTTAAGAATCTCTTTTTTTTGCAGGTATCTAATGCGTTTTTGCATTCGAATCGAACGACAGGTTCTCGAATTTTTCTAAAGTTTGTCAAGGAAATGCCCAGCCCTCGGTTTATTAATCCAGGGTTTGATTTTTCTTCGCTTCTCGGTCTACTCTTCTACGAATGGATTGTTTTGCAGTTATTCCCTGTAAGCATATAACCTGATCCATTGATTTTCTCCTAAAGTTTTGATTTGGTTTGCACTTTTCTCGTTTTTCTTTTCACTTTCTATGATTGTTTGTGTTTGATTTAGGTTGTTTTAACATCATTAGTATACGAAAGACAACAAAAGCTGCACATAATGATGAAGATACATGGACTTAGCGACGGGCCTTATTGGATGATTTCATATGCATACTTTCTGTTCATATGTTCCCTGTACATTTTCTTGTTTGTGGCATTTGGATCGAGTCTAGGTGAACGAAAAATCTGCTTGAGAAATAGAGTTTTTCGCATAATTTACTCGATTTAATATTTCGGTTTGTTCGGCTGCAGGAATAGGAATGCTCCATTCGAACGATTATGGCATCCAATTTGTCTTCTATTTTATGTACATAAACCTGCAAATATCGGTTGCCTTTCTGGCATCCAAAGCTTTTTCAAATGTCAAGACAGCTTCGGGTTTGAGAATTTTCTTATATTTTTCTCGATTCGTTTGATTATTTTATTGGCATCCGAGACCAAACTATCTATGGTTATTGCAGTAACAGCATACTTGTTCGTATTCGCAACGGGATTGGTAGCCAATCAGGTGTTCGAACATCTTATCGAAGATGCAATTTCGTCAAGTATGCGATCAAATTTTTATCGTGATTCATCTAATTCTTCATTTTCCGAAGCCTTATCCTTTTCAATATGAATTTTTTCTCCACCAAAAACAAAATTTCCTAAGAAACTAATTGAAAAAGGTTCAACTGAGGTGATGTCTGATCATTGGGAAACTGATATTGTTGTATTACAGGATGGTTGGTGACAGTGCTGGAGATGTATCCAGGATTTTCTCTGTACAGAGGATTGTATGAATTTTCTACCTATGCCTTGGAAGAAAATGGAATGCACTGGGATGATCTGAGTGACAGAGAAAATGGGATGAAAAAAATATTCGTTATCATGTTTGTGGAGTGGATTATGGCAATTTCTGTCTCAATTTATTCAAATAAACGGTGCTTGTTCGGGAATAAGTCAACTAGCTCGCGAAAGGAGGAAGAAAATCGAGTCGAAAACGATGATATCAGCCAAGAGGTAATAAAAAATCTTTCATTCGACCGAAGAACGAGTCCATAAAATTGCGAATAATTTGTTTTCTTCGTTTTTATAGATTGAAAAAGTTGACACGATGTTGTTGAACGACTTGGAAAATAGCGGCCATGCCGTTATATGCAATAATCTCAAAAAGGTGTATCGAGGTAAAGACGGGAACCCGGAAAAGGCTGCAGTCAAAGGGATGTTTCTGGCTTTGCCAGAAAGGCATTGTTTTGGGATGCTCGGTCCGAACGGCGCCGGAAAAACGTCATTTATCAGTATGGTCAGTAATAAAATCTACTCGGGTGTCTACTATATTTCAAAGTTGTGATGATATTACAGACGAAAATGCGATATTTATGGTAAAAATTTCATTTTTTTGAGCTCCTCTGCAGATGGTTGGACTGACAAACCCGACCTCCGGGACGGCGTTTGTTCAAGGACTCGATATTCGGACTCGTATGGATGAAATCTACACTAGTATGGGAGTTTGCCCTCAACATGAGTGAGCCTAGATTTGTATTTTCAGATTTATTTTTTACTTTTAGAACACATTTTGATAGTTTCTGGTGCATTTTTTTCAGCCTGCTCTGGGAAACTTTAACAGGAAGAGAGCACTTGCTATTTTATGGCAGACTAAAGAATCTCAAAGGCTCTGTCTTAATTCGAGTAATCTTCAATTTCATCGTTTCTTCGTTTATCGCTCTGTCTCTCCTCTTTTCATGATTTTCGTCTCTCTCGGGGCGATGTATAATATCCAGGCCGTAGAAGAATCTCTCTCGGGCGTGAACCTGTGGCACGGTGGAGTTGGAGACAAGCAAGTTAAGAAATACAGTGGTGGGATGAAGAGGAGGCTGAGTGTGGCTATTTCACTAATTGGCAATCCAAAAGTAGATCTCTTTTCTTAAAGCTTTGTTAGTTTGAGTAATTTTCATATCGGGAAATTCGATCGTTACCAGATCGTTTACATGGACGAACCGAGCACTGGACTGGATCCGGCATCGAGATATCAGCTATGGAACGTAGTGAAACGAGCAAAGCAAGACCGAGCTATCATGCTCACAAGTACTCAATTATTCCGTTTCTCTGTTTTTTTTCTCGAAAAAGTTCTTCTGATCGATCGGTTTTTCGTGCTCGTTTCAGCTCATTCAATGGAGGAGGCAGAAGCCCTGTGCGACCGGGTAGGATTCATGGTCGATGGAAGGCTTCAATGCATCGGGACTCCAAACGAGGTAAAAACGGGCATAGCAATTCTTCAGCTCATGTTTCAAGAGTTTATTCTCGTAATCTGAACTTTCGAGCCGTGTTTGTACAGTTAAAGACCCGATATGGAGGATCGTATGTTTTAACGATCACTTCTCCTGGTCACGAGGAAGAAATCGAGGAATTGGTGCGGATTATGTTTCCGAGCGCAGTTAAATTGTATCGGTTATCAGGAACTCTCAAGTTTGAGCTGTCGAAAGCACAAGCCCGAATTGCAGATGTTTTTCGAGCCGTAAATTACGCAAAGTCTAGCTTTCCCGTCCATGCATGGGGTCTGGCAGATACTAGTTTGGAAGACATATTTATAAAAGTTTGCCAACAAGTTATCGATTCGAAAGATTTGTCTTAGAAAACTACAATCAAGGGAAAATAGATCAAGGGATTTACATTGTCTGAAGTATATGAACAGTTGATGAGAATAAAGCATGGATTTACATTGTCTGAAGTAGAGAAATCTTGAACAGATCAAGGGAAAGCTATGGTTTATCATCCAAATTCTTAGCATTGTTCTCTTTTTCATGTGCACTTTTTGATCAATCCAATCTACTTTAGTGGAAGATCAACACAGAAGAAATATTATCAGCCATCAGGTGCGCAAATTTCAAGGATAGATCAAAGGTCTAAAAATATGATGATTCAATTCAATTACAGCTAAAATAGCAAAATCTTCCAAAACAATATTTGGTGATTCAAGGACTTGTCAAAAAATTAAACTCACAGCCTAATCGTCGTCTTCCTCGTCGCCATCCCCACCAGCAGCTTTCTTTGCAGCTGCCTTCTGATTCCTTCGCTTCACTCTTCCGGGGCGACCACCGCCAAATGGACTCGTCAGAGAGAAATCTATATGCTTCTGAGAATCAATCCGCACCATGAAGGATGGGATATTAACAACTTGTCTTCCGACCCTGTTAATCCAAGAGACAGAATCAAAATTAACAATAGTAGATTATTGAGAATAATCTGATTTTAAGATGCTAAATGAAATTCTTAGATCTAACTTTCATTTTCTTTTTATAATTTAAATGGTCACAGCATATTCATACAAATAGTATAATCTACCTGATATGCCTTTGCCTGATAAGCACTCGAGCATGGTGAATGGACTTAGCCATGCCCGATTTGAACACGAGTGTCTGCAATCGGCGCTCGAGAAAATTTTCGACTGTCAAAGCCAGCACATAATCAAGTTTGTTCTGACTCTCATCCAGGAGACCATAACGATTCATTCTTCGTAGAAGAGCTTCACCTTCGAAAATACGACGAGGATTCTTCTCATCGAGGGTCAGAAGCATTCTAGCATTATTACGAATACGGCTCAATGCATACTGTACTCTCCACAGTTCTCTCTTACATCGAAGCCCATATTCCCCAACAAGCTTCAACTCAGCATCCAAACGCTCCTTCTCATAGGGACGACGAGGTTTCTTAAAGGTCTTTCCATCTAAAGTAAATAAACTCCATGAGGGCCATAATTTCAAAAAAAAATATTTCACGTTTATAATATGTCAAAGCCAGGGACAATCAAGCCAAAGATATAATATAAGAACAAGGAAACGGATACAACATAAAATTAAGCTTGAATTCAGGAGGATGAAGAACTTGTCTTCCGCCAAATAAGCAGCAAAAATCAAAACTGATGAATTTCCTTTATAGCCATTTTCACTAAGCCACAAATACAGTAACTTTACTAGATTTTTACAACCCAAACGAACAACAGACGATCGAGCCACTGAACTCAGTAAACAAGTAACTTGTTTAACACAACTGGCACCATTTATTTCGAAATAGCTATAATAACAAATCTTTACAATTTTCGGCTCCTCTACAGAAATAAAAACACACTCGAACGAAATAAAAACAAAAACAAAGAGCTCAATCCTTAACCAGTCAAAACTCAGACAATGACAATGAATCAGTAGCAAAATCAAAAGATAAAACATTAAGAAAACCAAATGATAAGGGCCATAATAGAAGATGAAGACAGCAAAAATTGAAAAAAAAAAAGCGTTTAGTAACACATACAGTTGCGGTAGAAGGAGACGTGAACCATGGCTGTTCTTCCGTCTTAGATCTCTCTCCAACTGAAGGAAAGTAGCAAGTGTACCGAAACCCTAGAACCCTTTGAATCCGAACTGTGACTCGAGCTCTTTGGGCCTAAAAATACGAGGCCCAATAACTGATTAAATAGTATCCATTGGGCCTCAATAGAAGGCCCAACTACAACTCCTCTAGCAAATTCACCGAGCATATGACAACTCGCGAAGCAATAGAACACGACCATCTCGCATTGTTAGAAAATTTAGAGTTTCCACAATTGGCAAAATGCTGACGTTAGGGTTGGGCAAAGCTTGACAGAATCGTAAACCAGATCAGAATTGTAGATTTTAATATGGTATTGGTTCTAATTTTTAAAAAACCGTAATTTATGAGCCGGTGCTAATTTGTTGGAAGTAAAAAACCGTGAAACCGAAACATGAACCGTTGGTCAAAAAATTCTAAAATCGAGTAAAACCGGACTCAGACTTTGATAAAATCTTATATAAATCTTAAAATTAATTATAAATTCGCTTCATTACTTAAAATTCAACCCAAATATAATAAAAAAATATATTTTATTATTATATTTTAATTTTTTAATATAAAATAAAACCGAATTAAAACCAGTTCTGAACTGCAACCGTTGGTTCCGATATCGGTTCCAAAAATCTAGAATCGTGAGTTCCAGTTTTATTTCAGGATAAAATCAAGTCAGACCGACTCATGTCTACGCCTAACTGACGTGAGTCAATAAACAATGGCATAAAGTTCATCTAAGAAGCACTAGCCTTTTCTATATTGGTAAAAGAAAAAATCGCACATTACCCTACCGATAGTCCGGTCTAAGTGAAGAACTCCGAGAACATTATTATCGAATCAATTTGTGAACCCGTATCCCAATTCTTAGTAAGTTTATCGCCATTAAAGTCATTATTTCAATCATTTTTAACCAAGTTGCGTTATCTTCTCGTTCAAATATTTGGACTTTGAAAACTCGAGGTCTCCCCCGATATCAATAGTTGAGAAAAGTAAACATACCTTCCTGTTTCCGAAACGGAACAACATTTCCGAATCGGAACAACGTTCAGTTCAAATGTGGGGCTCGACACGGTTTCCTGTTTCCTCCATACATCGTCGTATTTCGACGACTTTCAATTACACCACATTTACAAAAACGGAGTTGTCCCTCGAAACATTTAGAAACCGAATAATGCTTCATTCGAAAGAAATCAAATTGAGTTTCCGGTCTTCGACAAATCTATCTACACTTCGGCTATGCTATAAAACGATATATTATACAAATTATCGAAAGAAAATCAAGCCAATCAACACAGACATTCAGTATCAAACACAACATTGTTAGCAGAATACGATATTTTTCATACCTTCCTACTAAACAAGCCAGACCCAAGAACGCCTTTCAATATCTATAGTCCTCGGTGTCGTACTCGTAGTTTCTATTCCGGGACTTGTCAGCCTGTTGATCAAGAAAACGAATAATCCTAAACCTAGTCATAACCATTGAAAAGTAATGTTTTTGAAGATTTACAAGCTTACCCTAGTAATGATCTTCTGAAATTCATCGGTTCCATGCTCGGCGATATACTTCTCGGCAGCAGCTAAAACATGATCCGGCTTACTGAACGGGTCCTTCACCCTCGGAACATACCAAATGTTGAAAGTTTGAGGATTAGTGAAGAAAGATCGAACAAAATGCTCGTAAACATAGGCTGCGCCGCTAAAATAGGGAAGCACCAACCAGCAAGTAATGATCAACTTGGCATATGGCCAGATTGGAACCCTTCAACAAAAGTTAAATTTATCGAGTTTCAGCCGATGAATATTGTTCAATTCGATGCATGAAAAAGAGCAAATTTCTGACAATCCTTCACCAAGTTCTTTCCTTTTTCGATTAATTTGTTTACTTTTTCAAATTTTCAATGAACTCATTGCCAACCCTAAATTCACTATTGGGAAAAATATTGATTACCATTCGAGGAGGGTGGCAAACGTGAGCTCGAAAAGAGTGATCAATGAGTGAAGAACCCAGTAGGTCAGCCATTGTTGATCGTCAGCAGGAGACTTAGTCTCAATAGCCCTAACCGATGCATATCTACAGAAAAAGAGCCAAAATTTCTGTCTAGTTTATGATTCCAACAGTTCAAATATCATCTCACTCTTCAAAACATCCTTAAATCAACCAAAAAATTGATAAAAGAACACGAATTTAAAGGGTCTGATTCACTCACATGGGATAAACGAGGCCAACAAGAGGCCTGCAAAACGTAATCAAAGACCAAACATCAGAAATATTTTAGCGCAGAATCTAGATTTTGTTAAGATAAACGACGAACATTAGTAAAAGAAGAAAGAAAGAGGGGGGTACCCAGCAAAAACATCGAAGTTTTTAAAGATTACTTTTAGGAAACCTCCAGCCGCAGATCCCATCTCCGATGATGTTTATTTTTCTTAGGGCTTCAAATCAAGTCTCTCTTTTACCTCTGTTCAACTTCAGAAATGACGAGAAAGCGACTGGTATTAACTATTAAACCACGGTACGAATCTCATCTGAACCTAGAGAGACAAAGTGAAGAGATGTGAAAAATTTAAAAATATTAAAAAAATTATAATAAATTGTATAAATAATAAAAAAATTTATATTAATTTTTTATATTATTTTAAATGTATAGTAAAAATTTTAAATGATTGTAATAATATTTATTTAGTTAAATTAATTAAAAATTTAAAATTTAAAAAATAAAAATAAAATTGATCATATGTACCCATTTTCATTTATATGTCTGTACCGAACGCAGTAACCCTCATTCAGACGTTCGTACAGAATGCAGTGACTTTCATTTAGACGTTTGTAATGAATGCAGTGACTTGTATTCGAAAGTTCGAGGAGTTTTAAGATGATTCTTGTAAAACATATTTTTTTATCTATTTTCATGAAATTCAGACTCAAATATAATTTTTATTTTAAACGTAGAAAACAAAGTGTCTTGAACTAAGGCTATTGAAAATATGAAAACAGAGCAAAACCAAGAATTAAATTCGAGCACAGTTATTTGGGTGGGTCAACTCGACTCGGAGCAAAAACTCGGAGTTCCTGGCCTGCTCCTGGTTTCTGATCCAAGCTTTTCAAAACCCTTCTGCCATTGTTTTCAAGATTTTCTTCCTGTTTTTCAACTTTGAGTTTCATGCCGTAGTTTCTCTCCGCATCGAAAACGCAGATTCCACCATCTTTGGCTGTTCTTGAGAAGCTTTTTGAGCTCGCTAGCTTCTGGGTTGAAGGTGGAGGGACCTGGTGAGAAACACTTTCGGAAAGTTTAAGGAAGAAATTTTTGAAGGTGAAAACAGTGTTTGAACTTTGGAACAGCATGAACTAAGCAAATGGACACTCGGGTGATGAGAGAGAGAGATACAGAGAGATAGAGAGAGAGATAGAGAGGAAACTAGCTTCTTTCTCGAGTTAGTTGGAGACTTTAATAATTCAAGCACAATGATAAACTTGGTTCAAAATTGGTCAAAAAATAAAGGGTAAATTGCAATTTACATCGATATTTAAAAATATAACAACCCATACTATCAATTATAGTAAATTTTACTAGCCGCACGAGCATAGCTCAGTTGGCTCATATATGATATATTTAGTATAAAGAGCCTATGTTCGACGACTGCGTTGTCCTAGTGTGAGAGTTGTTACCATCAATGTTGGGGTAGCTCCTTGGGACATCAGGTTAAAACCTCTTATTTCTGGGTCGCTGAGTCACCGAGATTAACTCTCTCACATGCTGTCGAGTCAGGGGTGTGTGGACCTTGAAAACGAAAGATTTCGCCTTTTTAGTATAAAAATAGAGTTAATTTCACTAAATACCTTAGACATTTAAAGTATTTTCAGTGTGCTAATTGAATCAATTTTCTAACAACCAACATATAAATTTTTTTTATTTTTTATCAGACACCAGTAACATTAAATTTTAATGTCAATTATCGATTTGTATCGCTCGTCCATCCTCTTAAAATTATATTCTTAAAAGTTAAATAATTGGCTTAAGTATAGTATGTACTCTTAAAAATCAAGTTCAAAATTGCATGTAATGAAATACGTAGATGTTAAGCGACTGAGGCAGACTGGAGCTGAGAGGACTACTGAGCGATAAATTGACTTTTAAAAGAAATAATGTCGAAGGTGATGTATAACAAATCAAAAAATTTAAAGTATTGGTTAATTCAATTAAATATATAAACTATTTTTTAGCGAATTTACTTATTTGTTCCTGATAGTTACGTAAAAATCCCGTGTACGGACTAAATTCATCTAACATCCCCCTTTTTATATGCCACGGTTATTTTGATCATCGCAACTTACTCTATTTTATAAACAAATTCGGTAAAATCCAATTAACGTTGGTGATTAAATTTGAGTGCTTTGAAAATTGGTTAATTTACACTTCTTAATTTCGGGTGATGCTCTATCATCGAACTAGTTACGATGATAGAAATGAAGTCGAAAAATAATGAGCAACTACATGAGAAAAACATGACACACCTGAATAAATTAGGGGCGGGCATAGTCTGGTTTCACTTGCATCCGAGATATAGAACGCGAGCTGGTGTAATCTAGTTCTTAGTTTGATTCCATATTTTTTTTTAAATAAAATATATATTCATTTTTATGTTAATCAAGGATGATTTTCATTAATTGGGTTGGATTTGTAGTCGATTTTATCCCGTTTTGGGCCAATTTTACCTGATATAAGTCGATTTTTGACCCTGATCCAAGTTCACGAGGGTGAACCAAGAATTTTCAACAATCAAGACCGAAATCGTAAGAGGGAAAAATCGTGATTCGTTCCGGTTCTGCCCACCCTTACAACAAAGTCCATCTGATGTGAATCGTTTTGCTTACGACCAAAAATACGAGTTCTAAAAATTCATCCTAACGTGAATCATGTCACCGCCGACCCAAAATACGAGTTCTACAATATCGACTTACCAGTAATTTCTAAGCTCGGTGGCTGAATTAAACAATGCCCAAGAATTAAAAAATGCAGCAAGAATTCTCCAAATTGATATTTCTTATGATCATATACAGTATAAAAGAAATATAACCTTAGAAAATAAATAATTAAATAATAAGAACTTGGATCAATTGATTAGACTATAAATAATATAGTTTACAGAAAATGACTGATCTTGCAGCAAGTGGAGAAAAACAAAATGACAAACTTTGAACAAAATTTTTGAAACATTTGCCTGAATTCTACACCAATCCAATCAAAATAATTGAGAACCAACCTGCCCGGTCAATCAATCGGAGACGCCAAACAAAAAAATTGAACGATCTGCGTTCGTCGTTAGTCCGAGGATGTAGAGTTGTTTTCACCAGCAACCCAATATTGTTTCACGGCGAATAAAATCTTCTCGGAAGTAAGTGGGCCGTCCTCGTGATCGACCAATTTCGTGTTCCATCTCATTCCCCCGACAATTCGCTTCACCTTAATCAGCACGTCGAGTTCGTCTCGGAAAATCACCGCTCCTTCTGGCCTTAGAATTCGATCCATCTCCAATAAAATGTCCTCCGCCTTACATCTGAATAAAATAAACTTATCATGTACGATTCGCTATGCCGGTTTAGTCTACACAAGTAATTATCGTTAAGCGTTCTAAGGGCGATCATAAACAATAAATTTACATTAGACTAACACTTACTTATCCTTATATAGGCTGAAAACTCCATTTGCATGGATAAGATCATATGTTCTAGGATATGTGGAGAAGGCTTCACACCTGTGATGAGATTGAGAGATTATTAAAGAAAAGATGAGAGAAAAAGAGAGAAAGAGGATACCAATCGTGATATATCCCGATCAATCCACGTTCAAAAATGGCCCCGAGCGTGTCTTTCGGGGCAATGGTGGGCATGACATTCATAACCCATAATTTTGGAGACTCGAGAGCGGCAGCAAAACTTCCTAATCCAGCATTCATATCCATAATATTACGGTATCGACCCGAGTCGATGATCTTGTTGATTCTTTTGTACGCATTTACATGTTTCTTCCATAGCTTATTATCATCATGAAAATCCTCGACAGATATTCCAGGAACCGATCCGCTCGATATTCTATATGGCACGGAAACAAGCCTTTCTGGAAACGGTTTCCATGGCCCGCCAGCAACTTCGTCAGCTGTTGATGTTTCGGGATAGGGAGTAATACATGCGTCCATGTTCTTGTACCTGAAAAACATAGACTGTGTCAGTAAATTTCAGGGTTTTTTTAATAATCTTCGATTGTTGAGGTTGTATTATTTACCATATGTCACGAGAATATTCCGCTTCGCACATTGTCGATTTATTTTCCAAATCACGACAACTGTCGTAGTTCTTCCTCTTCTTCCAGATTGCTATCTCTCCCTTCTCAGATTTCTTTTCCCAGCAAAGTTGCCTTGCAATCTCTTCGATTTTATTCTGTTCCTCCTGAAGTTCCTCTTTCGGACGTTGCCACGCTTGATAATTATTCCTCCAGTTGATCGGGGGACCCGAAAGCACCCAATACCCACCAGGTCGAAGAACTCGATCAACGTCCATCATATATGTTCCATCTGAAGAAAAAGTGTTCAACGAGACATATTCAAATCATACGAAACAAAACTAAATGCAATCAAATATCGACACGTGGATAGCGTAAGGAACTTCTCGTACTATATAATAATTTTTCGTACCATTTGCTCCCCAAGGTATCAAACATCGGGAGCAATGAGCCATGTCAAACGATGCAGAAGGATAAGGTAGCTTAATCGTTCCGAGAACTCCGATAACTGCAGGTACACCTCTTTCTAAAGCAAATTGAACTTGCGCTTCGTGAGAATCTCGAGGAGCAAATGACATGGCTATGACATTCTTCTTGAAAAGATATGCACCCCAACTTGCAACCTAGACAAACAATAATAAAAGTGATGCTAAGAGTAGACTGAAGCTCAATCTCTTTTTAGATTTTGTTTTACAATCTTGAGTCGCAAAACACGTGGTTATATTTTGATATCGATCTTTTGAATATTATTTTGCACGTTATTTTTCTCGAAATAAAATTTATGGGGTCCTTTTGCACTAACTTCTTCAATCTTTAGTTTGATTTCTAGCTCAAATCCTGACCAAGATGGTAAAATAAACAAAAAAGATAAAAGAAAAAAACTAACCCCGCATCCTGTATCCAGCGCAGTTCGAACCATTCCGTTGTCGAGAGGGATCACCGACGCAAGTTGCTCAATATATGCATCGGCACCATGAGGAAATTGAGTGCCTCCGCCTGGAAAACGAAACACGTTACCTTCATACTGTATCCAATTCTGAACAGCTTTCTCGACGGTCAAGCTCTTATACGGTGCATTAGCATAGGGTACATAATCACGACTCTTAGGCCACGAAAAAGGGGTCACATAGCCCTTGGGAGCCGGGATCAGGCATTGAAGCTTCTCTTCTTCCGGAGGACAGTGTCTTTCCCGATAGTTCATATTTTCTCGTGGAAAAGTCATTGCTCGCATTTGGTCATGGCAAGGCGTATAATCAATGTAATTGTCATTACACGGGTTGAACGACTTCATCTTTTCTTGCGCATTATCGTCAGTTCCAAGATCGCCACCGTGATGAGTCTCGTAATTCAGATTGGAGAGGATACTGCAGTCCGATTGTTTAGTGACCTCCATTGCAATGCTATCTCCTTTTCCAAAACCACTCCGTTGCCAAGCACCGAATAGATAGAAGAAACCACATAAACCAACAATGATGACAATAGGCATTGGACTCCTACTTCGATTATCGCCCATGTTTCCTTTCATCGCCATTGATGATAAACTGTCCAACGTTTCCAATCAAGAGTAAATCGCATAAAATTTTGACGGCTAGTTCTGATTCAAACCTATTTGTTTCATAGTATTTCTCCAGAGAAAACAATGTTAATCAATAAAACACGTCTACTCCATATCTAAGACAGGAAAAACCTAATGAACAAGTCTTCAAATCGATAGATCAATCAGAGAAAAGGCGAATTTTTAGATGCATATCTCAAATCTGAAGCAAAGAATGGATAAACGAAACTAATACAATAACGGGTCCGAGAAATCCCGGAAGTTGGGAGAGCAAAAAAGCGACGCCGGCCAAAAATCCAAACTCCAATCTAGCTTCATCCATTTCAAAAGACAAAAAATGAAAAAAAGAATCCAATTCAGCATCCACAACAAAACATCGGATATCTCCAACCAAAGACAAGGCAAAACAAAAAACAAATCCACAAAACACCACAAGCTAAATCCAGGAAACAAAAACAAAAGATCGGAGAGATACCCAACAAAGCAGAGGAAGAATCAGATCTGAATCGGAGGCGAACGACGCGCAGGATCTGGTGGAGTCAAGAGGGCCAAAAGAATAACAGAAAAGGAATAAAATGAAGAGACTTGACAGCCTAAGAAGAAGAAACAGGAAACACAGACATCTGAGTAAGAAGGAAAAAGACGAAATCGAGGTCTCCGAGTAAGATTGCGAAGAGAGGAGCATAGATTAGGGAATAAGGGTGAAAGGAGAAGTCGGTGGAAATTGGAAAGAGTTGGTTAATGATTTGGAGGGTGAATTGGCATACGATGATCTATGATTGATGATCGAAGCCTGGTCTCCTTGTCCAAAAACAGAATTTGGCGCGACTCATCTCCAAATCATGCGTCGGAAAATGATAAAATTACAAAATTTCTTGAAGATATCACCCAAAAGATTCGATCGAAGCGCGTAACAACATAAAGATGAAATCTTTTTTAATGTTTGGAGTAAAAAATTGTTGGGATTCTCATTTATTTCAATGTGAAAAATAAATAAAAAAATTACATGTGGAGTGTGGGATTTGAACCCACGCCCTTTCGGACCAGAACCTTAATCTGGCGCCTTAGACCAACTCGGCCAACTCCACCTTTGAAGTAGTTGTAAATATTTTTAAATTCTTGTTACTAAATTATTGGCTGAACCAACAACATCACCGTTGAAAAATGTTCATAACCAGACCTACATTTTATGGACGAAAAATGATAGTAACTATGGGTGCTCAACTTTAAGTTACGACAGGTTGTATCAGAAGATTCGGGTTGGCTTTGATTCGGGTTGATTCCCTTCCATCTCGAGGGCGGAGAATTCTGTTCATTGGTTCTGATTCTGAAGCTTCATCTTCCTTTATAATAACCTGCAGATGATTGTGACTGAAATCCAAAGTAGTTTTTTGCGACAAAAGAAAAAAACTGAACTGAGATGGAGAAAAGAGACCTAGAGGCCGACCAAGTCGAAAGTTATAGTTACTTTACTTCGTTTTGCTTGCTCGGCCTCTTCGATCTGTTCAGCGCTAGAAATTAGCAAATGAAGAGCTCTGGTTATATCCTGAAATTATTCAATTCCAAGAAATGAAATTTGGTTGAGGAATTTCGTCGAACAATCTGACTGCACTGGACATGGAAGCAGATTTCCGGTAACAATCCAGCAGAGAATTTGCAACGAAGATATCAGACCTGCAATGCTTCTGAAGAACTAAACTTTCGTCGATTTCTGCTGGAAATAAATAATGGGCTTTCAGCAAATGGACAGGGGGACACCAATTTACAAGCAAAATGCAATCTTTTTATAGTAACAGTTTGATTCTTCAGCAAATTCATCTGAGCATAGTGTAGAAGAAAAGGCTTCGAAGAGTGCGAAATCGTTCAACTAGTTGTAAATAGATCAGATTCCGCTTACCCGGGGCGAAATCTATCGGTTTTCCGGTGTCGAAACGGACCGCACCAAACAAATTAAGGCTTTCGAGTCGTGACCTGGAACAGAACCGAACATTCATCGAAAGCGAATCGGCTAGCCCGAATCAGGGATTTCCTCCAATCTACAAAACACCAAATCAGAAGATGTCCATCTGGATTCTGGACCGATCCAAAGTCAATAACGACTTCGAAATCTTCGAACACGAATAAGAATTCTCAAAATATAGCGCCAAAAAGGAAACAATTTCGAGATTAAAAACGATATTTCGATTCGTTCGCAAATTTCAAAGTTCAAAGAGTAAAACAAAAGGCGAAGAGAAGAACGAAACCAGTACAGCGATGCTCTTTAAAAACTGTGAGATTACCGTCAAGTCCGATATTTAATTTACAGACTTAATGCAAACTTTGATGGCCATTTCTAAAGTGTCAAGATGGCCGAGTTGGTCTAAGGCGCCAGTTTCAGGTACTGGTCCGAAAGGGCATGGGTTCGAATCCCATTCTTGACAATTTTTTTTTTTCATATAAATTAAATCAGCTTTGTTTGAATTTTAAGTTGTTTAATCCTTTTGAACACGGAAAACTCGGCCTTCGATGTTCGATTTATACCGATTTCTATACCGAATCGATAGCTACGGACTACTTAGGGGCACATTAAGAGCTTCGATAGTCGATATGCACTGACGAAGAAGGAGGGTGCTCGATACTTGCCGGCTCCATTCTTAGCAGGATTGCTAGACAAGGTGAAAATCTCGGGAAGAGCTTGTTCAACTCTTCTCGGGTTTGGATGGAAAGATACCGATTCCGGTTTTGTCCACAAAAGGAGCCTCGGAAAGATCGAAGGCAAAGATAGAAGCACTAAGAAATGCCAGTTTTAATTCATTATTAGTTCTAATTTTTAAAATATCGTGATTTATGAGCAGATGTCGGTTTTTAAAAGTAAAAAATTATGAAACTGGAACCGTGACCGTGAGTCAAAAAATTTCTAAAATCGAGTAAAACCCGACTCAAACCCTAATAAAATCTGATATAAATTTTAAAATTTGTCATAAACTCGATCAATTAATTAAAATCTGATCTAAATATAATAAAAAAATGTATTAATGTTTTGAGCAATTATATAAAACTAATTTATAAAAAAACTAATATTATGTAATTAATTAGTATTCTAAACAACTATTTTAAAAAAAATAAATTTTAAAATATTTTTTTACTTAATATAGTAAAAATCCTTAAGTTTTTATTTTAATATTTTCTTCGGTTCGATTCTACTCAATTTTTTAAAATTAAAATTAAAAACCAAATCAAACATAATCGATTCTAGTTTGTTCGGCTCGTTTCAATTTTTTCTTTGATTTTTATGAAATTGAATGTTCAGTTTGGTTCGGTTTTTTGTGGAAATAGACTTCCACTCCCAAGCAAACTATTGGAATAGTGCTTTATTCAATATTGCAAAAATATAATAAGAACAAAGAATATTTTGGACGAATAAACTCGATCGATCACGATAAAACGTTGAACGCCTGGGCATTGCGTGCAACTTTGATGAAGACATCTTCCAGTGTAGTATCGGCGAGACCCCAAGCGAAGACGGTGAACCGGCTCTTGGCGTTTTCGACCGCTTGAAAAACGTCTCTGATTCTCACTTCATTCTTCGGCAGCTCGAACTTTTGAGTCCCGGCAATGTGATAGATCTTGCTGGCTCCGGGGGTGATTTTTTTCACCATATTCTCGACATCTTGATCGTAGTCCGAAGGGGTCGTCATTGTGAGAACGTATGATCCCCCGTATCGGCCTTTGAGCTGTCGCATTTCGATATGAAAAACGATGATTAGCGCACGGATTTAAGGATTTATCGAATTAAATGCATGTCGAAAAAAATTACCTCCTTTGGATTTCCAATGCACTGCAAGTTTCCGTCCACGAAAATTCCTAATCGATCACAAAGGACCTCGGCCTCTTCCATCGAATGTGCTGAAGCCACGAAAAAAGCATATTTAACGGACAAAAATGTGACATAGAAAGAGAGAAAATTATATATAGAGATAGAGATTTACTGGTGAGGATTATTGCTCGATTTTGTTTTGCGCGTTTAACAACGTTCCACAAATTATTTCTCGAAGCAGGATCGAGTCCGGTACTAGGCTCATCCATGTAAACAACCTGCAAAGTATGCAAATGAAATCAAAAGGACGAAATCTCGAGCATTTGATCGAATAATTCTCGAGCGAATTCATACGGAGAGGAGCCGAAGACGATACCTTCGGATCCCCGATCAGCGAAATGGCCACACTTAGCCTCCTCTTCATCCCCCCACTGTACTTTCCTGCTTGTCTATCTGCAACTCCTCCATGGTATAAGCTCACACTTTTCAGGGATTCTTCCACTGCCTGAAATTAAAACCAACTTGGTAATAAAAATGGAAATCCATTGTTCTTAGTTACGAGTGTTGATCGATAATTGTACGCACTTCCGTTAATGCCGAGCCTCGGAGATTCTTAAGTCGGCCGTAGAAAAGAAGGTGTTCTCGTCCCGTGAGAGTGTCCCAGAGCAAGCTTCACAATTCGATCACAATTCGAACGGAAAAAAGAGTTTAAGCTAAGAAATTTACGGGGTTTGCGAATAAAAAAACGTACGAGGAACGAAGAACGCTTACTCGTGTTGCGGGCATACTCCCATGCTGGTGTAAATTTTATCCATATCAGTCCTTATGTCGGTCCCTTCCACGAATGCAGCCCCATCGCTCGGCTTTGTGAGTCCAATCATCTGATCGAAAGAAACTTCGACTCGTGAAATTTGCTAATAATTCGCGAAAATTGAAAGAAAGATTTCGTTTTTCGACGATAATCTTAGGAAAATGTCGTAAAGTTGGTACTACGTACCATGCTGATAAAAGACGTCTTTCCGGCACCATTTGGACCGAGCATTCCGAAGCACTCACCTCCAGGAATGGCAAGAGATAGTCCTTGAACCGCGAATTTCGGAGGATTCCCGTCTCTCCCGGGATACATCTTTTTGAGATTATCACAGACAATTGAATGACTTATCTCTGGTTCCATCAACAGCTGTTCAACTTTCTCTCGCTGCACGAAATAAAAAGAAAAAAACACAATCGGATTAACTCGAAAAAGACCCTCGAATCCGGGAAGTACTCGAGTTTTTAATGTTACAACGATCGAAAGAATTGCTACCTCTTGACTGACATCGGGTTTTTCCATCTGAACAAACACTTTCGATCCTTGCCTCCGCATACTAGGCTTCCGGAAAGACGATGGGGACTTCTTCCGGAACCTTTCCAAGAAAAACAGAGGACTCTTCCCGCTTCCCGTCGATCTAACTTGATCGATATAATATGCAACCAAGATAATTACTAACCACTCTATAAGCATAATGATCAAAACGTCGCGCATTCCATTATCGCTATCGCTTAAATCTCCCCATCGCATCCCGTTGGTTCCCATATAGTTCCCCGTGAAGGAATATTGAGCAAACTCGTACAATCCTCGATATAAAGCGAATCCGGGATATAACTCAAACGCAATCAGCCCGGCCTCTGCAGAAAATCATCATCTTATAACGACTATACGAATAAAACTTAAAGACAATAAACGCCAATTTGTTTAACTTACTTGGAAATGATGGATCTTGGATAAAGAACTGGAAGAGAAAAGCGCCTAAGAGACCACTCCCGAAGACGCATATGTAAGCGATAACTGTAAGTTAGATCTAATATTTAGATGCACCGAATTTAACGGAGTTCGATACTTGAAATTCAAATCACTTTGCTTAAGCACATCAGCATCAAACCTGCTGCGGTTTTGGTGTCCGAAAAGAAGGCTGCAAATAGAAAGGCCATAGAGATTTGGAGATTTATGTAGATGAAGAAAAACACAAACTGAATGCTGTAATCGTTCATCGTGAAGAATTTGAGCCCTGCGAAAAGATCATGATTTCAGAATTACTTAATCGAAACAGGGATTTAAACGAATCTTCGACCAAATTGAACGATTTTTAGTACCGATAACGGAGCCGAATATTACAAAACACAGCATGTAGATGCTAGAAATGGTGAGAAAGTAGGAGTAAGTAATCATCCAATAAGGTCCATCTCCAAGCCCATGCATTTTCATCATAATTCTCAGCTTTTGTTGTTTTTCATGAACCAGTGCTGTCAAGACAACCTATAAAAGATCGAAAAAAACACAAGACGCAAGTAATTAGCCAAAATATTATCAAACTCCCGATATTCAACTGAAATCGATATGATACTTACCGGGAATAGCTGCAAAATCACCCACGTAAAGAAGAGTGTACCGAGCAGAGACGATAGATCTAACCGAAGTTGAGTTCCCGGTTTTGGCATTTCTTTTACAAACTCGAAACGAATTTCTGTTCCGGGTCCTCGAATTAACTCGAGGTACGAATTAGATGCCTGTATACATACAATATACTATAAGGAAGATCATAAATAAAACAAAACTCTAAACAAAACGGTTCTTTCTCGTACCAGATTCACCGAGCGTGTGACCCTCACTAACGCAATTGCAGCATTGCCGGAATCATTCTTGTAAGTAGAATTGTACCAAATGATCGGGTTAAAGTTGTTTTCGTCCGAGTTTGAGTAATCGAAAGCTGTGTAACATAAAATTTAAGCAGATCAGATATGATTTTTGCCAAATTTGTTAAAATACAGTCTCAGAATATCTAGATCAACCTGCCATAATCTCATTGATCTGGTTTCCTGTATTCCCCTTTCTATATCCATTGTATAGCTCATTGTTTACTTCGGCAATACTATTACGCCGTAATTGCAAAGCTTGAACACATGTCATCTCTACATTCGAGACCACGGAGACAATCAGCATTTTTGGTTCATACTCGTGTGCAGTTTCGAAAAAATATTTCCGAAAACCGGATTCATACCTTGTTGTCGTACAGTGTTTGAAATCGGAATCGATACAGATAATGTAGAGTTTGAGGTACATTGTAGGAGTGCATTATATAGAGGAACGTTCGAAGAGAAAGCCGGCTCGATAAAATTGTTAGTTTCTGTCATTGATTCCGAGCCCTGCAATATTCATACAGTTTTATGGATGGTCGAATTATCGAACATGAAACAAAAAGAAGCTCGATCAATGAAGAAAAGATTAACTCACCACCACATTGAATGCGAGACTATCAAGAACATTTGATGAATTCAGATCGAAAGCGCTTTGGATCATTCTTGCAGTCATAACTTCAAAAAAAACATACAGATTCAAGTGAAACCGAAAGGGGGTAATCGATCAAATATTCGAGGAGGAGCGAGAGATTACGTTCTCCAAAAGATTGATTATTGCCGGTGAAAAGAATTGTCGCCGGACAAGAGCCTGTGCTCCGGCAAGACTCGTTAGGCAAATCCGTGTTCGAACTGAGCTTGGTCCTCACAGCTCGGAATTGAGGTCCGGGTATTTGCAGCAATGGAGGCCATTCGGGAGGGCTTTCGATCGGACATCGGCTAACTTGATCCAAAGTCGAGTATTGAATCCCGCAGACTTCCTCGCATATGCCATCTCCATTGGTATCGATACAAGCACAGCCACATCTGTTGCTTGGCTTATCGAGTTCGCTGTTGATAAATACTTGGAGGAGAACGATCATGGCGCAGAGAGTTATAGGGAAAGAAATCAAATTAACGTTCGTCGTAATGTTTCGTTTCTGCAAAAAAAAAAAAAAAAACAATCACAATTCGTGGATTTAATCTTCAAACAGTAGCTCTATTTTGAACTCAATTAGGCTGAAGAACAAAGATTCTCATAATTGTCGCATGTTTGAGAATCGAATTACAAATTTATAGAGATTTTAGCCAATTACTGAAACCCATCATCGGAAAACAAACAGATCACACGAATGAAATAGGCTGAAAAAACTTTCAGGCAAGAAACTAATCAATCATGAAAATAAAAAAACAAGTTCCAGTTCATAAGTTTAACGCCGACGCCCAGAGTTTTCACTGTTACAAGAGAGAGAGAGAGAGAGAGATGGACCTGATACGTCAAGTTCTTTCGAATCAGAGCATTGGCTTGGGTCCAGAAGCTGGAGGGTCCAAGAGACTGTTCCGCCATTGAAGCACCAAAACCGAAAAAACACCTCGAACAGAGAAACAAATACCAGTAAAAATGACCGTTAGTCTCGCCGGAAAGTAATCGGAATTCAAATTTCCAGACAAAACTAGACGTGAGTTCTCTTTCTCCTATTTAAATTCACTCAAATTCCTCCCCCGGCTTATCTTCGCTCGACTCGTTCTTCATCTGTAACCATGAACTCTCTCACCGTTATATGCATTCCCGGGTTGTCAGAAGACAGCACCAATTGACCAACTTACCCCTCTCTCGCCAACCTAATTACGAAAGTACCAAGAAATGACCCTTTGTGCAGTTTCCTAATTTGCCCTCTTCGTGATCTACAACCAATAGTAGAAGTAATTATTTTGTATTTATAATTAATATAAATTCTTTATTAATTATACGTATTTTTTAATGACATTATTTGACTGAATTAGTCAACTTCTAGAAGAATGTTTCCTTTTTTTATTTCTACGATGAGAAGTCAAACTAGCATAGTCATTAATTTTTGGCATTTTATTAGAAAATAAAATAATATTTTATTTAAATCAAAGAATAGTAATTAGATTACACCTTTTTTTAAAATTAATTATTCTGAAAAATTATTAATTAATAAACAAATAATACATTAAATATATATTTTAATTACATTTCAAATTCAAGTAATTTGATTTATTTCGTATTTCAAAGTCGCGCGACTATGACACACGGCGAATAATTTTGAATCGTATTTCGAAGAGCCAAACTTTAAAAACTAGACTTTTCAATTACGAATTAAATAGTGTTAGAAATAAAAATGGTTTCTTCCTAGAAGACGGGTACATAGTCGTCTTGAATCGTAGAATAATTTTGATCGTTCTTTCAACGTTGCGACGTGTTTGAGACTTATTTCTAAGCGTATTTATAATACGATATTTGATTAATTTTACGCGTCTTTTGATTTGATTTATTGGGCAAAGTTAGACTTGTTATGTTTGAATCCGAGTGCGTCGGATTTTACTAAAAATTTTTATCGACCTTTGTCCAAACAAGTTGACTTGTCATGAGAAATCTCCTCCTTACACTTTGGGATTGTCTTTTTTTTTTTTAAATACTAATCACGTAACTAATTAAAATACTAATTCCAATCGGAATTAGGCCAAAAAATTGAGTACTTAAGGAGAAATTCGGTCGAAAAATATACTTGATGACTTGGTTTCATAGGGCAAATAGCAATATGAACCTCGAATTAAGGGTTACTTTTTACCCGTAAAATGTCATAATTATGCGTAAAATGTCATAGTTCTTGCGTCTAATACGATGGAATCAGGCATCCCGGTCCTCAAGAAAATGATAAAACGATGACAACTAATCCCCTCGATTTAATCTTCATTGTTGAGGGTACGACTTTGTTCTCGTCACCATATGTGGAATTCATATTTGATTAACGGTTTTTATAGCGACGGGCGCATGCCGCTAATATGTTTCGATATGAGATTTATTGAACTTAAAATGTAAGTTATATGGTGTTAATTGTGAGCATTGGGTAATGTTATTTATCTTATATAATATTAATTAAAAAAATATGAATTTGACTAGCTTTTTCATTGAAAAATAATATAAAAAATAAGCTAAGAAGAATAGTACTATAGTATGAACAATAATTGCATAAATTATCTTTCATTCCTTGCCAAACCGAACAGAATTAAATAACAATAAAGATCGGATACTAGACCGAGCATCAAAGGTTAACGATACTTTTTTTACTTAATATTCAATAATTCGAGTTATCATATCGATTTTCAATAATTGAATTTAAAATAGAAACTAAAATGATATTAATTTTTTAATTAAATTGAATTAATCTCCAAAGTTTAGGTCAATTAGATATACAAATTGTAGTTCGATTTTGACCCCTCTAATTGGTACAGTAGAGTTGTTTATTCTAGAGTAATTTGATGCATATCAAGTAGAAGATGACGTCATATATTTAAATAAATAAGAGTATGAAATTTGAAATAAATAAGAAATTAGTCATTGAAATAAATAAGACTACGTAAGCATATATGACTTCTAGAAGGCCGTCATGATACTAATCTACTGTTGTACTCAAAGGCGAAATTTCTCGCTCTCATGACCTCCACACCCCGACCCGACAATTTGTGAGGGTGACTCAGCGGCCTAGAGATAAGAGACTTTTACCTGATATCTCAAGGAGCTACCCCAACATTAGGGGTAACAATTCCCACACTAGGACAGCGCAGACGCCGAACCCAAGCTCTTGTAGCCAATTTACTATCTCTGAGCCAACCAGGCTTTTGAAACTTCCTCTTGTTTCTCTTATTCGTGGGCGAAACTAAACCGAAATTATAAATTAGATCATAATTATCAGTTTTAATATGGTCTTGGTACTAATTTTTAAAAAACCATGATTTATTAGCCGATGTCGATTTTCAAGAGTAAAAAACTATAGAACTGAAACTGAGATCGTTGGTAAAAAAAATCTAAAATTAAGTAAAACATCACTCAAACTCTAATAAAATCTGATATAATTCTTAAAATTTGTATAAATATGTTCAATTACTTAAAACTCAACACAAATAAAAAAAATTATATTTTAATATTTTTAATAAATATTAAAACTTAGTTAAAACCGAAACCGAACCAGAACCATTGGTTCCGATACTGGTTACACAAATCTAGAACCTTGAGTTCTGATTCCTGTTCTGTTTTGGGATAAACCGGGTCGAACCAGCTCGTTCACACACCTAGTTTCTCTCTCTAGATTTTTGAACAAACAAGGTTAATTTTTTTTATCAAATGATACGATTGGTATGATCGGGTGGATGATTAACTTTTGTTAGTAAGATTCAACTCATCAAAGTACGTTTATCGAAAGAAGATCACGACCTCGGAAGATCCAACATTTTTCCTTTTTTCATATTTTCACGTTTGTATGATTTTAACAGATACCATAATGTTACAATTTACGTTAAGTGGTTCAACAATTTCGTTAAAATTCAAGTATGTATTTCTTTAATCTCTCGCTTCTATTGATTTTTACACATGGTGACAATTTTTCGTCTCCAATCGGACAATTCGATCCCCAATTAGTTAAAATTTCATTCTTATTAAAATTGGACACATACCATAGTTAATTAGCTATATTTTTCCTTTGATAAAAATAAGATTAAAGCTACTAATTAACTAACCCAGCATGCTAATTAAATGTGTTAAGTTTTCTTTTATAAAAATTATTTTAATTATTTAAAAATCAATTACAAGCTTTATTATGAATATCAAATAGGTTAAAAAAAGAAGCTTCGGCGATTAATCCCTTGATTTCTTGGAAGTTTCGCTTGATTTTCTTAATTTGACCAAGTAATTTGGACCATTGACTTTTTTGACCGGTTTTATTATGACCAAGATACCCTCATAGTGGCACCGTTGTAATATAAAGTAATCACAAGGGTATTTAATACTTTATTAGAGATGCCTTCGTCCGCCGGCATTAAAAGCCCGCCATTTCGACGTTCTTGACAGTTTATACTTCCGTTCTCTCACTAAAACCAGAAGAGAGAGAAAGTGAGAAGGAGAGAGAGAGAGAGAGAGAGAGAGAGAGAGAGAGAAGAGAGAGAGGAGATGACTTTGCAGAGTGGATTTCCGCTGCTGCTTCAGCAATTCAATGCGCTTTTCAAGAAAAACTTCTTGCTCGCATGGAGAAACAAGAGGGCGACCTTTCTGCAACTCTTCTCATCCTTGTTCTTCATCTTTCTCATCTTCTGCATTCAGAAGGCGATCGAGGCTCGATTCAGTACTTCCACGGCCTATCAAACCGTACGCGATCCTGAACTCCTGGTAAATTTACCGATTCCGCCGTGCGAGGAGAAGTTCTACACTAGGCTTCCTTGTTTCGATTTTGTTTATAGCGATGGTGGTAGCTCCAAAATTCGTGGTATAGTTGAGTCTATCATGAGAAACAATCCCGGAAGGCAGATTCCCTCGAACAAGGTACCTGGAAACGATTGTTAGAATTTCCTTATGTTTTTTTTGTACTAAAAGGAGGGAAAGGGAATTTTGAATCTAGACTTAATGTTATTGTGTTGTAATTTCTATGAAAATTGAAATTTAGAATTCTTTTGAGCAAAAACTAAGAGCAGCGTTGTGATTAATCGACACTTCAATGGTAGTCCTCTTTGAGTGCTTTAGCTTTTACGCTTTTTGTGGATATCACTCTTGTCTGTCTGCAAGAATTTCTACGGAACTCTTTCCTATATAACACAAAGAATTAGATGCAAGTGTTTTTAAATCTGCCAAGTCTACAATTTGCAGCATTTTGAGTTCTGTTTGACTGCTTGAAATGAATTGAGCTTGGGAAATTTAGTAATCTTTTGAGAATTTTGTTCAAAATCTATTAAAATTTGGTTTTATTGCTACTATTATCCTAGTGGGGATTACATGAGAAGTTTTTCAACGCTGATAGCGCATATCATGCCATTCTTGGAGCAGGTTATGGGTTTTACAACTGCAGCCGAAGTAGATCAATGGCTTTTTAGAAATCCTATGCAATGCCCTGGGGCTCTTCATTTTACTGAAGTCAACTCTACTGTCATTAGCTATGGTGTCCAGACGAATTCAACTCCTGTTGCAAAGCGAGGCCATTATGAAGACCCCACATTTAAATTTCAAGTTCCATTGCTGCTGGCGGCTGAGAAAGAAATCGCTCGAAATCTGATCGGGGGTAATAAGTTCATCACATTCATGATTTTTTAAGAAATATTTACTAGTATGTTTTGAAATCGCATGATCTTTTTCTTGATCCGCTTCGAGGTTAATTGTTGGAAATTAATATGACTTCTTTCATTTGCAGTTTCAAATTTCAACTGGTCTGTTGGTTTTAAGGAGTTTGCACACCCTCCTGTGGAAATTTTCTCTGCAGTGAGTACTGTAGGGCCTACCTTTTTCCTCGCAATCGCCATGTTTGGCTTTGTTCTTCAAATCAGTTCATTAATTACAGAAAAAGAGCTTAAACTTCGTCAGGTATATATATTCTTCATATTATACAGATTTTTGTTAATATAGATTACTCAATTCCTCAATGGCCAATCTCTGTTTCTTTTGCTTTTTGTTCCAGGCGATGACGATGATGGGTTTGTTTGACACTGCATATTGGCTTTCATGGCTCACTTGGGAGGGAATTATTACACTCATTTCAGCATTATTCACAGTTCTTTTTGGAATGATGTTTCAGTTCGATTTTTTCTTGAATAATGATTTCTTGGTCGTGTTCTTCCTGTTCTTCCTCTTCCAGCTAAATATGGTGAGACTATTTAAACCTGCTTTGGTAGTTTATGATTTTAACTTGGAATTTCTTCGTCGTTGTTAACCCATTAACCTTGTTTTCTTTTGAGCCAGATTGGATTCGCCTTCATGTTGTCAGCCTTTATTAGCAAGTCATCTTCATCCACTACTGTTGGTTTCTCCATATTCATTGTTGGCTTTCTTACTCAGGTAAGGATTTCCATACATTAATCGATTAGTAATTACGTTTATACAGTTGGATAACGATTTTATATTTGGTTTATACAGCTCGTTACATTATTTGGATTCCCCTACTCAGACGGCTTTGGAAAACTTTTCCAAATTCTCTGGTCATTGTTCCCTCCTAATCTTCTTGCTGAGGCATTAAACCTGCTCTCTGGTGCTACTTCCACGCCTGGCGATCCCGGGATCAGCTGGAGTAAACGCGCAGACTGCGCGCCAAATGACGACCAGTGTGTCCTCACTATGGTAATAGAAATATTCCAGTTTATGGGCCTTATTATACATTGTTATTGCGCATTCGATCTCATTGCATCTTTATTTACATTTTGGAACCTCCCCTTGGCAGAATGACATCTACATTTGGCTGTTGGTGACATTTATTGTTTGGTTCCTTTTGGCTATCTATTTCGACAACATTATCCCGAATGCAGCTGGCGTGAGAAAATCGTGCTTCTATTTCCTGAGGCCGGGATATTGGACGGGGAAAGGCGGAGGCAAGGTGGAAGGTATCTATATTCGACACGAGTTCAAACTTGTGATTTGCATCCATCCGAGCTAATCTATTTCTCATTGGTTCTTTTCATTCGATTGTAGAGGGTGGTGTTTGCAGTTGCAGCGGCTCTATTCCGAGGCAGGAACCTATTACTCCAGATGATGAAGATGTTCTTCAAGAGGAAAACGAGGTAAAGAAACAATCTATGGAAGGAGTAGTGGATTCAAACGTCGCAGTTCAAATACGCGGCCTTGCGAAAACTTACGCTGGGACAAGGAAAGCAGGCTTGTGTTCATGTTGCATTGGCAAGAAGAATCCACCTTACCATGCCGTTCGGGTATGTAAAAAAAAAAGAAGTCTTTCCACTTCCAGTTTAGATTGACACATTCAAGTAAGTATTAACCTTCAAAGAAAGGAACTTAGATCTTAATATGCAAATGAATTTCAGGGTTTATGGGTGAATTTCGCAAAAGATCAGCTGTTTTGCCTTCTTGGACCGAATGGAGCTGGGAAAACCACTGCAATCAATTGTTTGACTGGCATTACACCAGTGACAGGCGGAGATGGTACTTATTTCTCCACAAAAACTCTTCCTTTACTGTGAAGATTAATGAAAGTATTCACACCAGTAATTACCTTTGCAGCATTAATTTACGGATACTCTGTCCGGAGTTCTGTTGGGATGTCAAATATTCGAAAAATTATCGGTGTTTGTCCACAGGTGAATATCTTCCTCTCCCTCTCTTCTCTCTATTAAAACCCATTTAGACATACTATAACGTTCGTTTTGGATATCTTCATAGTTTGACATTCTATGGGATGCATTATCCGGGCTAGAGCATCTCCACCTTTTCGCTAGTATCAAAGGCCTCCCACCGGCATCTATAAAGTCGGTAAGTCCCAAGTTTCTCCCCTCCATACTTCTTTGCTGTAGTCTGGAGATTAGGCTTGTTTGCAATACCAAACAGAGGGCTTTTAATCTCAGAAAATTGTGAGTTCAACTAGTTTAATTGAACATCAACATGTTCTGCTTTCGATCGTAGCGAAAAGTTGTCAACATAATAAGGATAATTAGCCACAAACCACTGCACATTTTTTTTCTTTTCTTGAGTCTAACTTTTACGACTAAACAGGTCGCCGAGAAATCATTGGCCGAGGTTAAACTCACCCAAGCAACCAGGATGAGAGCCGGGAGTTACAGCGGAGGAATGAAACGCCGACTTAGTGTTGCAATAGCCCTTATTGGAGATCCGAAGTTAGTTATTTTAGACGAACCGGTATGCAAAAAACCGATGTTATCTTCCTTCATTTGTACACACTTTCATACCTTTCATCTGAACTTTTTCTATGGCATTTTCTTTTGTATTACTTGCGCAGACAACAGGAATGGATCCGATTACTAGGAGGCATGTGTGGGACATAATAGAGGCTGCTAAAAAGGGTCGTGCGATTGTTTTGACAACGCATTCAATGGAAGAAGCCGATATCTTGAGTGATCGGATAGGAATAATGGCAAAAGGGAGGCTTCGGTGCATTGGAACGTCCATCCGGTTGAAGTCGAGGTTCGGTACTGGCTTCATTGCGAATGTTAGCTTTGCTTCCGTCAATGGAAGACAAACTCCAAACAAAGATCCTATTTCCTCACATAATCATGATGGAGTTATACAATTCTTCAAATCAGTAAGTTCAAATGAAAAACACAATCTTTTTATTTAAGTAAATCTTTATCTGATCTTGAAATGCTCTTACAGCGCTTGGATGTTGTACCCAAAGAGGAGAACAAAGCGTTCTTGACTTACATCATTCCTCACGATAGAGAGCGGCTTCTAACGGTAAACATCTCCGACGCGATATCTCATGATGAAAATGGGCTTCCTAAAATCGTATTTATCCGCTCATTGATCTTGTTGATAAACAGAAATTTTTTGAGGATCTTGAAGATAGAGCAAAAGAATTTGGCATAGCTGACATCCAACTTGGCCTCACCACTCTTGAAGAAGTTTTCTTGAACATTGCAAAACAAGCAGAGCTTGAAATGGCTGCCGCAGAAGGAACCATGGTGTCCCTCACCTTGAACACGTCCGGAACGTCTATCCAGGCAAGTATTGTTTTTTTTTTGTGATTACTTTCCATTTAGCTTTTATCGTACATAGTGACATGTTAAAATTATGATTAGTCTATACATTTATTACATTAATCATGATTCGATATAAGATAATTCTATAATTATCATTTGCAGATATCTTCCATTCTATCATTGGTGAAGTTTTGAATTAATGAAATACTTTTCCTCTCTAGATTCCTGTGGGAGCTAGATTTGTTGGGATTCCAGGAACAGAGACAGCAGAGAATCCAAGAGGAATAATGGTGGAAGTTTACTGGGAACAAGATGATTCAGGAGCTCTTTGCATTTCTGGCCACTCCAACGAAGTTCCAGTACAGCCTCATTTCCAGCCAAATCGATCTCTGAGAGCTGCTTCTCTAAGATCCTCTTCACAGAGAAGTAATACCCTCCGCATCGGCCAATCAGGAGGCCCGGTTAATGGTATCGTATTCGACCCGGAACACATCGATGCATCACTCTTTCATTGATACCTTTTTAAACATCCCATTTCTTGACATCTTTTAGAGATATGATTATATTTGTATTCTTGTTCATAAATAAATGATGTTCATTTTTGTAGTGCTGATGTTTCCTGGAACTAGTTCGGTCTGATTACACCCCTATTCTTAACCATCCTATGCGGTTATAGTTCCAATTTTTTGAAATGAAATCACCGATTTCAAGTCCGGGAACTGACCCGTATTTCACAAACCGGTACCACTTAGATTTCAGATCGGTTCCAAAACTTTTAAAAAATGATAAACATTTCCAACAGTATTTTGATTTTTGAATTTTGAGCCAAATTTTGAATCGGTTTTGCGTTTGGGCTAATCAAAGATTAACCAATTTTGGGTAAAAAGTTTAGACTCACTGTATGATGCGATTTCACAGTTTTTGACCTCAAAACAGCAACCCAATTATGAACCTCGGTTTTAAGAAGAATTGAAATCGATACCAAAATCGGCCTCCACGGTTTCATTTGAACCGCATTTGTCCAACCCTTGGTCCAACCCTAGTGTGAACTGTGAATGAATTTATGTAAGAAAAGAGCAGTCAATTTGCAGATATGACAGTTGATATGATAGTATTCCAATGAGAATGTTCAAGCACAAGAATCTGTGTTTAGCAGAAAATAAGATTAGAGTAAGATGTGATTATAGAAAACAATCATCCAAACCTATGATATACATTCACTCCCACTCCCAAGCCCACAGCTGAATTGCCCCCTCCTGCAATTCCTTTCACCTTCTCCAGTCTGCTTGAATTACCTTAGCTAAAACACCAAAAACACAGAAATGGATGCAAGTAAGAAACAAAGTATGCATATTTCCAATGTTTCAATGCAAACAGCATGAGAATTAACGTAAGAGGAAGGAAAAAGACAGTGAGATATAGCAGCAACCAGCTGATCAGACAAGGAGTCGATATAAAATTCTAAAATTTATGAAAAAAAGAGCAAACTTGTTCATACCATTTCCATCCCTTGAAGCCAGATGAGACTTGTTTTTATGTCTGATTTTGCCACCTGTCTGAACCAGTCTTTGAGTCCTCGGAGACTGCGAGCTTATTTTGCCATTGGTTGATGATGGAAGAGAATGTCGTCGAACAATATTATTGTTCTTTTCAGTGTCTTGTTCCAACCTGGGTGATCCTTGTGCTCTTAACTTTGCCTTTACGGATTCAGTTGCCATCATGTAACTCGGTAAAGTGGGACTATTTTGCTGCACTTTTTCTGCTAGCTTTGCAGTCAAGACTTTCTTGCTAGATTTCTGATTCTCGTCGTTCATCAAATCTTCCTCGTGGCTCAGTTCCCCGTTCATGACTGAAATGTACCCATTGTTACTGTGGTTTTCCGTCAAAATCTTTGTCTCGACAGCGTCTTCTTCGTGAGCGATTTGATCTTCATCATTTTCCTCTCCCAATGGCTTTGAATCGGCTATGACTTGATTATCGATAATTTCTTCCATCACTAATGGCTCATGCTTTATTTCTTCAACATGCACATTGGATGATACCGGAGCCACTTTCTTTATTTTTTCATTAAAATTATTCGCCCCGATTTCAAAAACCTCACGCCCAGAAGCATTAGGACTCTTCTCTAAAGTCTCCTTTTGCTTTTCGGTTACAGCTTCCATTTGTACAGAATTATCCGGCATAGAACTATGAACCTTCCTTAAGCTCCGCTTAACTTTTTCAAGCTCACTTTGAGGATTTTCCTGCACTGGATCCACTGGATGGGCTGAAACTTTCCTGAGATTACGTTTGGGTTTCTCAATCTCAGAGGAAGTTTGCATTGAGGCAGTGTCATTGCTAGCCCCAGGAATTCTCCTTGTGCGCTTTGATCTGACCAATTGTGCTTCCGTAATTTGACCATTACCCTGTTTTTTCTGAGATTTGGGTCCGGCAACCTTTTTTGGTCGGGGAAGTGGTTTCCAGAATTGGATCTTAGACCAGCGTTCCAACCAGCTACAAACTGATCTTTGATCCTCGGAATCATAATGGAGCTGAAGAGGCTTTGTATTCGGAGATGAAGCAACCAACTGAAAAAAAACACAATCATAAAACCCAAAAATAAGCTTAGTTTATTCTTAAATCTGTCAATTTATTACAGATGAAACTCTAATAGCAATGATAAGTAGCTTACTTTACCTTGAAAATAAAAATATTAGGCGAAAACATTGCCATATGAGCAGAAAGGTTAACTTCACCAGGATCAACTAATGATTTTCTCTGATTTATAATACAAAGAGGAATAGTTAATGACAAATATGATCAATATATCTTCAAAAAAAAAAATCATAGCCAAATGGAATAAATGATTAGTTACCATTGGCTTAACAATAATGCATTTGCTTTTCACTTCATCAGAATGTCTCACGATCCTCCCCCGAATAATAGCTTGAAATTTAACAATTCTCAGCATACAGCTTAGTGTGGTAACAGCTTGCCTTCGAACCAAGTGCCCTCGTATAAGAGCCTGCAACCTTATAATACCTCTAAGGGCGCGCAGTGCCCGGCGAGCCTTCACAGATTACACAATGATTTTGCATTAGTAAAAGTTAATATTCCATGGTAAAAAAGAATTGGAAAGATGTAAGAAATAAGTATGCAAAAATAGTTATGTAGTACATGAGTAGAACAACCAAAAAAAGGAAAATTCAACATTAGCCCACATTTCTTGATTCAAAATAGAGCATATACAAACATCTAACAACCAATTTCATGATCACAAAGCAATAGTTGTTCTCTTCCATTTTGGGACATATTCATCTTCCAAAAAAGGAGAAAAAAATTCATTTCAATATGGCAAAATCAAGTATAATTTTCCCTCCAAAGGAACAGGATTCATCAGAAAAACGATCACAACAAAAGCGATGTATTTAAAGAGTTTTACCAATTTTAGCAGTAAAAGAGAATTACCAAATAGCCCCTAAAAGTAGCCTGAGCCTTAATTGCCGCTTTCTCGCGGCGAACTTTTTCATTATCAATGAGTGAATTTTCGTATCTCGACCCTTGTAATTCTGTATCTTGATTTCCTACAGATCTCTCATGTGATAAACATGCAGCTTCGTTGTTTGCTACCCCCGACTTCCTTTCATTTTTATCAATAGATGTATGGGAAAGCACAGGAGCATCCACAGCTGGAACAACTTCTGCGTCTTTGGCAGAAACCAATACTTGTTTCTCATTTGAATATTTCTACTCAAAGATTGCACAAATACAATTAGTTCATAGAATAAAAGCAATATAATGTTCTTTCAAAGAAAAATTATTGACATATGAGAGTATAATTTCATAATGCATGTTATTCTCTTTTTATACAACACATATGACTGTGTTTTACTGCATATTCAGTCAAACCTCGTGCATATTCAGAATATGATCATGTCTACTTATGCTCATTGTCATAATGATGTTCCAATTGCAAGATATTTTGATATTGAAATATTTTCAAGTATCACCTCTCTGCCTTTGGAAATGTGAGATTTGGAAGACTTCTTTCCCAGTAAAATGCCTTTGATCCATTTTGCTGGTGACTTCCCCATCGCAAAAGGTTGAAATTTTCACCACGAACAAATCGCTGTCTGTGAAGCGCTAAAAAAGTTAACCGCGTAAATACATGTAATATTCCTGAAATTCTTGCAAGCAAGGATAAAAAACAATAACAAACAGCAACGTAGTAGGATCTCATAATCCAATCATGTCACTGCCCTTTTCACAAATGCTCAAAATTTTCTTCTCTCGGAGCTACCAGTGATGTTTTCTTATAGATATAGTAGTTTTTTTTCACATGATTATAGAAATGTGTCCCTTTGATGTCCCGCACTATGTTTCGGAAGCTTAAGCACTAACTCCAAAACTACATTTTCAAGACAAGGGGAGAGCAAAGTGAAAGAGCACAGGAGACTGAAATTTATTATAAAGCAGCTAGACAAAAACAAATCATATAACAACGAGAAAAAGCACCAGCTAGCACAAACAAGTGAGCATGATCTTCTTAACCTCAAAAGACATCAATTTTTTGTCTTGCACACAAGGTAATGGGAGTTAGCTCGGTTTTTCCCACACCAATGTAAGTAAGATCGATGATATATTACCCCAGTAATGATATCAATAAAAAAAAACACATCCTGGAATTTACATTAGCATGGGAAGCAAAACTAAGAACATGCCCAGAAAGGGTAAAAGAATTTGGCTTCGAACTCATTCCATTAGACGTGCAGAGAACATTGTCAGAACATCCAATGCAATTATAGTCACTGAAAATTAAGTTAATTAGTAGCAATAAAATCGTGAAAATGGATCCCAGAAGCAAAAAAAAAAGTTGTTCATCGCAAGATCTACAAACACTATACTACTATAAGGAGCAACAAAGAAACCGAAAACGAATCCATGATTCAAAAAAACACAAAACTGAACCAAATGAGCATCAGCTACACCAGATCTGAAACTTACCACCCAAATGCACGATTCCAAAGCCTCTAGTCTACAAATCCTGGAAACCAGAATCCCAAAAAAACCACCAGAATTTCAGGCAGAACAGATTGAAGAGAGTGAAACAGAGCCAAAGAGAAAGAGCTGAAGAAAAAGAGGGTGAAGGAAACTCAAGCATACCCAAAAGTAGCGAGAGAGTGAGCTTGCAAACATTGGGAAACGAGAGCTTAAAACTCCATTGATACTCTCATTAGTTTATTCTTCTAGGCTGGTAGAACAACCAGAACAAAAATCAAAAGATTTCAGAGATTCAAAATATTTAAAATATCAGAAAAATAGCAGGACACCAACTGTCATCCGACTCACACTAAATAGTTTGAAACTATCATATGGACCGTCCAATAAAAGACTTTATTCTTTTGACGTAAATCAACGTTCAAAAGTGAAGCTTTATGGTGAGGGCGAGAGCATATGAAAATATTCATGGGAAGTGGTACCGGTAACTGGTAAGGACAGTTTCATCAAAACCACGCGGGACGAAATTACTCTTCTACCCTTGAAATGGTCGACCATAAAGCCACGCGCGAAAGTGCGTATCGTGCTTAAAACAGCCGTCGAAATTGTCGTACTCGTACGTTGGAGGGGCGTGAATATCGCGTGAGACATAAGCCAGGGGGCTTCCAGCAAACTCCGGCGTTAATTTAATACGTCACGTCGACTATTAATTATAAAAGTAAAATATATATAATTAAATAAGTAAAATGTAAGGTTATTTATAGAGGGGCATAAATTAAACTAAAATAGTTGATTTTAATTTAATTTTAATTTTAATTTTTTAAAAAATTGTGAATTATTGACTGAGACCGTAAATCAAAAAAAAAATTTGACCTAATTAGAATCTCACATCGGGAAGAATTACTCTTCAACATAAAAAGTTTCTGTTGTTTTTTACCCAATTAGAATCTCACGTTGGGAAGAATTGTTTTAGAAAGAATGGGTAAACACTATAAATTAACATCTCCTCCCTCCATTCTTTTCATCTCATTCCAAAATTATTTATATCTCGTTGGTAATTTTGGTCTTACTCCTTCTCTCTTTGTAACATTTTCTTGTGAAATATATTTTGTAGTGTCCGAGGATGTAGGCTTATTTGGCCGAACCTTGTTATTTTGTCGAGTATAGTTATTGTTATTTATTGTACTATTAAATTACTAAGATAATTCTGGTTAGTTATGACTTGGTTCTTAAGTGGTCCGTTGTCACACACCTCTCTTACATGAGAATCTATCTAATGTGATTTTTTAGTACAATAACTTTCACGCTATTTGAAATTCTCCAGAGGGTTAACAGTAGTTTCGACGGCAGTTTATGTTCCGCTCAAATAGATAATGAAGGACCAGAACTATGAGCTCGTGACCAGAGAAATTTTCCGACCATTCCAGGTAAAATTGAATGAATATTTTACATTGTTTGAACATCTTATATGAATCCGAAATCGTGCTTTTTATTAGCTGTTCATCTGGATTTTGTCTCAGATTATAACAGACTACAAAACTGATCAAATTCCATTAGTGTTGGAGGCTTTAGAGAATTCCGTCAATGGCACAACATATGCCGGAATTTGAGCAAGAACGACCGGAGCTCCACAAAACCACTGGTAATATAATAAAATTATCCTTTTGATCCACGGTTTTCGACCTTTGCCGGCGACCCTTTTGTTTGAATGTCCATATATGGCAGGTTCGGACCGGCCGGAGATTCGAGGGGCGCCGGGATTGGAGCTCCTGAAGCGATAAAGCTGGTTTATCATGCCATAGAGAGATCATTTATGACTTCAGTCCCCTTCCTAAACCCTGGCAAATCCCTCCATCTACGTAAAATTACTGTTGCCTTTAGTTTTTTCCAGAAACTTTCAAGCTTTTTATTTCATCCATCATTAGATTTTGAATGTTTCAAAGCCGACAATAATGGAGATCGTCCAATGATGATCCTAATTCCTCATTTTCTTATTTCTGTTGAAAAACATAGTTAATTGGGTTAAGTTATCACCCATCTTTCAGGATTCAAAAAGGAAGAAGTGAAGCTTCAGCCCATCGGCTCCGGCGAAACTGTGATCGCCGGAGAAAGTCAAGTAAACGAAAACAAATACATAGACTCTGAGAGGACCGTGAAACTTCCAGAAAATTCTGACCATGAAAAGATCACCGGAAAGTTCACCAGAGAGATTCTCCAAGCCACGGTCAGAAAGCTATACAAAAACGAAGAAATCGCAAGAAAAGAAACGATCAAATCGACCGAAAAATTCTGTGGCTTCGCCTGAAAAAACGGCCAGATGATTAATCCGATCCATACCGCGATTTGCGCAGCCCATGGCCATTGATTACGTCCATAAATACTCAAATCTGGAGCCATTTCTGACACAAACATCTCAGATTAGGAAGCTTTGAAAAGGGTAAGGCTTTAAGGCATGGGGGAGACAAAAGACGCAGAGAAACAGGAGGAGGAGGAGGAGGAGAAGAAGAAGGAGAAAAAAGGAGAAGAGAAGGAGAAGAAGACGAAGAAAGAAAAGAAGCCAGAAGAGAAGAGGGACCCTGGCAAACTGAAGCAGAAGCTGGAGAAGATGGAGACCAAGATCCAAGCTCTGATGGTGAAGAAGGAAGAACTCCTCAAATTGCTTCAAGAAGTCGAACAAAACCCTCCCCCTCCACCTCCTGCTTCCTAAACTTGAATCTTCATAGATTGTGTTGTTCTAATCACACAATCCTTGTGTTTTAATGTCTAAATTTATGTTGCTACAATGTTTGGAATCTTAGCTTATTATGATATATGCGATTTGGACGAGATTAATTCGGATAAAGCGAGAAAAATCTGATTGGTCAATATTTGGGGTCGTGAGATTACGTCTCGGCCATCTTCCACTTGGCAAAAGTTTAGCCACTCAGCGATTCCCAGCAGCTGAGATAGGAGCTGCTCAAGCTTCTCACCGGCGATTTCAATGGCGGTCTCTTCCCCACCCTCAGCCGCTGCAAGTGCTGCGCGCGGCCCAACTCTCAAATCCTGCCCCTCCTCTCCCTTCCGACCTTCTTATCCCCGGGGTTATCCCTCCCGGGCCTTCCCCTCGACTTCTTCCGGCGGGCTCTCGGTCGTCGCCATGGGGGCGAAGAAGAAGGTACCTCGATTTTTTTCTTAGCCTATTTCTGTCTGGTAAACTGATGAAAGTTTGAAATGTGTGCTAAATGGTGATGAAATTGGGAATCCAGGTGAACAAGTACGACGATAATTGGAAGAAAGAGTGGTTCGGAGCGGGGATTTTCTTCGAGGGATCGGAAGAAGTTGACGTCGACGTGTTCAAGAAACTGGAGAAGAGAAAAGTTCTGAGCAACGTGGAGAAAGCGGGGCTCCTGACCAAGGCGGAGCAGCTGGGATTGACTCTCTCCTCAATCGAGAAACTCGGCGTTCTATCCAAGGCGGAGCAGTTCGGGCTGCTCAGCCTGCTGGAGAAGGTGGCGAGCTCTTCGCCGTCGGCGTTGGCGGCGGCGGCGCTGCCCATATTCGTCGCGGCGCTGGTGGCGGTGGTCGTGATTCCGGATGATTCCGTTGGCTTGATCGCCGTGCAAGCGGTGGTCGCCGGCGCTCTGGTGGCCGGGGCAGCCGGATTGCTCGTCGGTTCGATTGTGCTCGGTGGTTTACAAGAATCCGATTGATTTTTTTCTGTTACGGATTGCTGTTGCTGCTGATTTATAATATAATTACTAAATTTTTAAAAGTATTGTGCTAAAATTTAAAAACCAATGTTTATTAATTAAATATATTACTTTCTTTGTTTGCATTTCTAGATTCAAAATTAATATGTAAAACTAGATTATTAGCCAAACGGGGTCAAAACTGTCTTTGGGCCTCAATTTTAATAAATAATCAAAAAAATGTTTGAATTTTAAAAAAAATTGTTTTTAAACTCTTCGACTGTCCGCGCATAAGGGTCTGGTGTGCAGCGGGCACCAGGATCGCACACACTTCATCGGACTTGTCGCTTTTCACGTAACCGGGAAGGTCGCGTGTACGGCGATCGGTAAATTGGCTCGGGCCAATTTATGATGGGGTTTGCGGAAGCGTAATGTAGTGGAGAATGAGGGTGTTTGGTGGTGGAATTTCGGGAATGGCTCGGTATTTTACGGAGATGGCGCGGTGGTGATAATGTTGACCGGAATCGGCTTGTGGAGGGGTTTGAAGGCTCGGGGATGAAGATGGTGTAAGGAGATGGATGAAGGCAATTCAATACTTGAGCGATCAAAGTATTGAACTCGGTAGACCTTGAATGTCTTCTCGGATATGACTCACCGATGAACACTCGAGGGTTGATAACGCTCGGCCGGATATGACTCACCGGAGGGGAGTTATCGAGAGGGAGCTTCGATCCTTTCGGGAAGAAGGTGCTATGCACAATTTTTACTAAAATTCTCTCTATTGAAAACGGAAATTGAATACAATACTTAAAGACATAAAATTGAACTAACTATCTA
>QAOC01021432.1:0-11467 GCA_003255005.1 Begonia fuchsioides
CCACTGGGGGTTGTTAAAAATGGCAGAAATCTATTCCTCATTTTACGCTTTGGCTCTTAAATTTTAGACCCAAATCTCTCTCTCTCTCTCGCTACTTACATTTTCCCATTTTTAGTTTTTTGTTATTTTTCTATTTTATATAATTTTCCTTATTTTAATGTTGGATCTTAAGTTTCATCGAAGCAGCAAATCCACCATCATCGGAAACACGAACCAGTGACAGTAACTCGTAACTCAGATCTTCGTCTACTCCTCTAACAAACAGTACTGAATGATAGAGAGACTCGACCGGGAACACGACAAACTAAATCTTTCCTAAATGATGAAACCCGAAAATAGTTTCTAAATCTACTCCTGTAATTCCGCATTGACGAATTTTAAAGGCACCATGAGTGCCAATTTATTATACCAACGACCCCAAAAGCTAAAAGATTAATTTAGTCATCCTTACTTCTGCTTAATCTTTCTCCTGAGTTAATTTTGGTCAAAATTGGAAAGAAAACGAACAGAAAGCGTCGACTTATCGAAACAAACCCATCAGAAGTACAGAAAACGAACAAAATACCTATGCCGTAGTTGGCTGGTTAAAAAGCAGTAGAAAGATTGAGAAAGGCTGAATGCAGCAAAAGATTCATGGCTTTCTCTGAATTGACTGACGATAGTTTTTTTCCACGAACAACTGACTAAAAGGGGTAAAGAAAGAAAATTAGAGTAACCAGTAGTGGCAAGTTTGACTTTTCTAAAGTAAGAGGGTTAGTTTTCTTGTATTTCAAAATAATACAGAAATTGCTAGTTTATCAAATACAGGTCGGAGACCTGAGAGGGGATGGGGAGAGAGACTCTGAGAAGTAATCCATGGCTTCTGTGACGATACCTTACGGTCACCCTGGGTACCATCAACCAACAACAGCGGAGGAAGTAAGAACGCTCTGGATTGGGGATTTACAGTACTGGGTCGACGAAGCATACCTCAATTCTTGTTTCTCTCACACTGGCGAGGTCTTTTTTTTCCTCATAATTTCCGTTTTCTTCGTTTCTAGGCTGGATATATCGATTAATAAATTTATGTTCTTCGAGCTTAGATTTTTTGTGTCCTTTTCAAGTTCTTGGCTCTAGTCATGGAAAATTATTAAGCAGAGGCAATTGAACGTATTATTCTTATTACCCTTTACTACATGTCTTGGGGTAAATGGACTGATGAGATGTATTTCTTTTATTACAAACACATTTTCTTCGGAGCTATTATTTCGGGTATGATGATTAAACTATGACAACCTTTCAGTTTTGTTTTTGAGATAATGAAAGAAGCTGATGTCCAAGTTGATGGTCATTGCTGAACTTCTGATAGGTGAAATGTATGTGACAAGAGCGTCATTGATGCTGCTTAGAGCTTCATTGATACTGTGACTATTTTATTTTCATGCCCAACTTTGGTAGTTGTATATCTCTTTCAATTTTCTCTAAGAGCCCAATCACTATAAATGTTAATTAGAGTTCGAAAGCTACAGTTGGATACAGTTTTTTGGAGCAGTATTGATCCGTTAAGTGAGCTCATATTATTTTGATATGTCTAGATCAGAATGACATATTATCACTTTCCACTGAATTCCTTCATTTAGGTACTTTCAATAAAGATAATCCGCAACAAGCTTACTGGACAGCCCGAGGGTTATGGGTTTGTTGAGTTTGTTTCACATGCTGCGGCTGACAGGATTCTGCAGGCATATAATGGGACGCAAATGCCCGGAACAGAACAAACATTCAGGCTCAATTGGGCTTCTTTTGGTATTGGGGAAAGACGGCCTGATGCAGGGCCTGAGCATTCCATTTTTGTTGGGGATTTAGCGCCAGATGTTACAGATTATCTCTTGCAAGAAACCTTTCAATCTCAATATCCATCTGTAAGAGGTGCCAAGGTTGTGACTGATCCAACTACTGGGCGCTCAAAGGGTTATGGTTTTGTTAAATTTGCCGATGAAATGGAAAGGAATCGTGCTATGAGCGAAATGAATGGTGTCTATTGCTCAACTAGACCGATGCGCATTAGTGCAGCAACGCCAAAAAAGGCTCTAGGCTTGCAACAACCATATACTGCTGCCAAAGGTAAAAACTTTTTCATTAGTTAAATATATTTGAAATTTCAGTGTACTTAAGGATGTTTTGCCAGCTGTATATCCGATTCCTGCATACAGTACGCCAACGGCTGTGGCTTCAACTGATTATGATGCTACTAACACCACAGTAAGTTGGTATCCTTCTGGGTTTTTTTTTCAAAGGATAAAAAATCTTTCTCATCTTGACCTTTTGCAATCTTTGTGTGACTAGATTTTTGTTGGAAACTTGGACCCTAACATCATGGAGGAGGAGCTGAAGCAAACGTTTTTGCAGTTTGGAGATATCGTATATGTGAAAATTCCTGTCAGCAGAGGATGCGGTTTTGTGCAATTTGCGGCTAGGTATGTTTTATGAATGATTTTTTCAGTGTTTTACATTCTTCTAGTTTTGGACTTAAGCTGCTCATGGCTGCTTCCATTTTGTTTCTTCAAAAGCTTTGGGCATTTGATTGTTTATTTTAGTAAAAAAAAAACACAGATGAGTAAGTTTTTTTATTTCTTTTGTAGTATTTTTTGCTATCTAGTTGCTGTTCCTCTTTCATTTCGTTTTGTTACAAGGTTTTGGCCTTGGGATGTGCAGCTTTTCAGAAACAGAGATTATTCTGTTAGACCTTGTATAAATGTATATTGTCCATTATGTAGGGCATCTGCTGAAGAAGCTATCCAACAAATGCAGGGAAAGATAATTGGCCAACAAGTAGTTCGCATTTCTTGGGGTCGAAGCCCTTCAGCCAAACAGGTTAGCTGTCTAAACATCTTGATCTCATCCCTGTCTAGCACGTATGAACATTTGATGTTCTTTATTTTGCAACGAACATTATAGCACAAGGCTTCTAATTTTTTTTGGGACATTGAATTGTTAAGGACTGTTTTGTTATTGGGATTCCTTAATAGAATTAGAGGTTGGTGGAAGTTTAATTATAGTTACTGCGAGTTGGTAGATAGGGTACAGTATCATTGAGGTACTGATCAATTATGGAGGTAGACAGCCCTCGAAATCTCTCAAAGTGTGTGTATCGTTACCTTTAATGTTCAATAAATCAATAAAATCATTTTGGATCCTATAAATTGGTATAGCAGCAGTTAGGTTTTTGGGAGGAGCCAATTCGTCTGGAATTTCAGAACAACAAAATGGAGGAATGTTGGAAAGTTTTATCAGAAATCAGAGAAAAACTCAAGATATTTGATAGAATTAGCATACTAAACGCATTATCCAAGAACAGGTGACAAGGTTAATTGCACTTTCTGAGCAACGGTGGACAATGACGAATAAGGAAGAAAAGGAGAAAGAATACCTATCAAATGGCTATGTGAAATTCAGACAACAAGCAAACGTAAATTCCCAAGCCCTATATACTAATAAGAAGTTCATATACAAAATAGAGACAAAATTTCAAGTTCAAGGTAATCAGCAAAGCACGTTTCTTTGCCTGTTTTAGCCATAACTTCTGATGCGCAAAAGGAGAGAGAAAACAATTTACAGAGGAGGAAGAAAGCAGAGGAATCCATGGTGATCAGGAGAGTAGCTGATTGCTGAGCCGAAGTCATGTGGGTGCTCCTCTGATGTTGGAGAACGACCGATTATCAGCTAAGAAAGGGAGCTCGTCGAGCGAGAGGTGTTGTCTGAATGAAGTTGGATCATCAACAGCAGCCACAACTCCATTATTGCAGTTCACTACAAGAGCCACCAGAAAAAAAAGAGAAGATATGGACAGAGGGAAAAAAACAGGAAAACAGTCTGTGATTGAGGAGAAGCAACGGTCGATGATCAGGGGCAAAGAAACAGAGACAGTGATTAAGAAAATGTCAAAGAAGAATGGCACAGCTGAGACATATAGTTTGTTTGATGACCAGTGGTCCAATGAAAGTGGAAAATTAGAAAAATAAAATCGTTATAATTGCAATGAAAGGATCTGAAGTATATGAGAAAAGAGACGGAGAACAAGAAGCGAGGAGCTGGGATATTTGTGTTCAGTTTGTGAGAGAATTAACTGCAAAGGAAAGAAGACCTAGCCCTAAGGAAAACAACTCAAGTGGGTTGGCTGAAGATGGACAAAGCCCAAAATCATCGAGTTAGCCCAAGGCAGGAATTTGATAACCTAATTGATGTCAACTACAACCCATTAAGTTGGATGTGTTCCTCATTTAAATACACCATTGGAGATGTCATTTGTCTATCCAATGGAATAAGCTATTTGCTCTTGTATTGAATAAAGATTAAGTTCAAAGCATGTCACAACATGGATTGAAGATGGAAAGAAATATCTTATTTTCAATTTTTTTTCTACCTTGAGGACAAACTTTGTTTTAAGGGGAAAGAATTGTTAGAGACTATTTTATAATTGAGATATGTTAATATAAGTTATGAGAGATTGGTAGAAGTTTAATTGTAGTTACTAGGAGTTGGTAGAAGTTAAGGAAGACTATTGGCTTAGGGAATTATAAATAGTGTAAGATGAATAGAATAGAGTATTATCGAGATAGAGATCAATTGTGGAGGTAAAGAGTTTTCGAAGTCTCTCAAAGTGTGTGTATTGTTACATTCAATGTTCAATAAATCAATAGGATCATTTTGGATCCTATGAAGAATTTTATAACGTTGGCTCCTCTATTCATTTGTTATCAATGATGAATTTGAATGTCTTGAAAGATCTTAAGAGTCGTAAACTGACATGAGTATCGGCATATGTTGCAATCAAAATTTTATTACCCTGGTGTCATTTCATGCATGAGATTTTCAGTTCATCATGTATTGGATATTATTTCAATTCTCAGTAATTTAGTTTTTGATTCTTGTTTAGGATGGTGGCTGGGGTCAACAAGTAGACCCAAACCAGTGGAGTGCTTATTATGGTTATGGACAAGGTTATGATGCGTATGCTTATGGAGTTACTCATGACCCATCATTGTACGCATACGCTGGTTATGCTCAATACCCTCAACAGGTTGATTCCCTTATCATGAATTGTTACTTTGAATGTATAAGAATGATTTCAAAATTGAATAATAAAATGAGAATGGGACATTAAAATTTAGTGTGAAAAATGAGACATAGATATAGCATTAAAAACTCTTTTTAAGGAAAAAAATAACAATAACAGAAGAGAACATGCTCTATGAAGATTAAATTATGTTACTTTTGCGATTGAAGCTTGCTCTATATTTATAGGGAATGTAAAATCCCGAAAGAGATTTCTAATGCGGACTCATCAATCCAAAAAAAATTTGCGGTCATGATAGTCTAACGAATGATAATTTCAAGTTGTTGAAGCATATTAACATTTCAAAAGCAAAGTATAAAAAATGATTTTCCTTGTGATCGGCTGGTGTAATGCATTTTTTTAATTTTTAAATATAAAAAATGCATAAAAATAACTACGAAGAAAAAAGCTTGTTTTTTTAGGAATGTAACTTATGCGGCTGGCCAAAAATTTGTAATTACTTCAACTCCACTCCCTTTGTCATCTGTAGTTTATAATATATAATGTGAATGCGCATGTCCAATATAAAGTTGACCCCTTCTTTCTCTATCTTTTTTCAGGTTGAAGGTGTCCAAGACATGCCAGTTTTGGCAGGAGTTGTCCCGCCATTAGAGCAAAGGGAGGAGCTTTATGATCCCTTAGCGACACCAGATGTTGATAGGCAAGTTTTCTGTCCACCTTTGTCCTTGGTTGAAGAAGGACCAAAATCAAACCATTTATCTTTATTTTCAGATTCAATAGACTTGTCTATTTACATCACTTTACTCATTTACAGATTAAATGCTGCTTATCTGTCCACTCATGCTAGCGCCATTTTGGGTCGCCCCTTATGGTTAGCAACTTCCTCGTTACCACAGTAAAGTAGTCCCCATCATGCTATTTCTGCCGATGAGGTTTAAAGAAAAGAAACGGGTTTGTTCCTTGGTCTTGTTTCGTATATTAGAATTACTGTTAGCATGAAAATGAGTATAGTAGGATTGAATTTGCTCCGAAAGTTTGTTGAACTTAAACCTTTTCGTTTGCTTCCCCCTCCAAGACTAATTAGGAATAGAACTATGCAAGTTTTGCAGATTGAGAATACTTTCAGTAGTATTATACATAGTAACATTGTTGGATTGATGAACTTGTTGGTGGGTGTTTGTAGAAATCTCAGCATCCCATGTTCTCTGAAAGGAAAGTGATGTTTCCTTTGCTTTATGAGGTCAGTTTTTATCATGTATATGAGCATATAGTGTAATTTAAATGTTGTCTAAGTCTTCCTTAATCCTGTGATGACCAGAAACGTAGCTAGATAGTCATAATTGTAGGCATCTTTCAGGAGCTGGAGTTTGTAGTTATTTCATGGTGGATATCTGAACCAAAAGTCACTTAGAAAGCTCCTTTTTACCACCACCTTCTCATGGCTGAAGGTCTCGAACGAGAACTTCCCGTGATACCTCCCGATCCCACTTCTTCCGATTCCTCCGAACGGGAGGGTATCTGCTGCATACTGTAAATACATAGTCTAGGTTATACTTTCTGGAGCAATTAGTGATTGGATAAATTACTGTATTTTTAGCCTTGACAAAAGGCGCCCGATATTCCTTTTACGTGTAATTTAAATCGATAAAGAAGGGTGTTCTATCGAAATACTTGAATAATGGTATCATTGAAGGTCAACCTGCGTGCAGATTCGAAGTTGTTGAATCTTTAATGTTAAGATGCAGTGAACGAGCGAAGCTCTAACCGATGGATCTTTTATCAGATTTTTCAGTCTCGATAAATGCTCTTTGTTCACGATCCTTGCCATCTTATTCGGCCGTTTTGGATCTTCTCCGTGCATATTCTTGATAATTGCCTTCATTTTTCCAACTGTAAAACCAGTAATGTAAGTATAAGAACAAGAAACAGCAACAAGAAGAAAGACTCAGCAGTAGAAACTCTTACCAAGTTGGAAACAAACTTCTTCTCTACTAACAAGCTTGACCGGCACAGGTCCTGAATTTCCCGACCACAGTTCGCTTAATGGCCGCCTTTTGAACATTAAATTAATGATCCATCAAGAGTATGATCAGGACAATAGCAAAATTGCTGCATAGTTGAGATCTTCCTGTACAAGAAGATGAACCTGGAAATCCCAAGAACTCAGAGAATCCGAAACAGCAGGGCATTTTCCGCCCAGTACGAGAGTCACCGGAGTTAGATGCTTTGCAGCAGCTGCTATAATCCTATGTAAATCGTAATTGGAACCCATAACTCTAGTGATTCTTAATATGATTCCAAATTTGAAATAATTTTAAAACATATCATTAAACGGCCATATCATATCTTATACGTATGTTAGCTTCGACAGTAAAGAAAATTTTGTCCCATTTTTGCTGCAAAAACCACTGACCAAGCCCAGGGCCACCTTGATTAACTTTGATAGCTTTGTTGTCGACGTAAGAGGGAAATGGCTTTGGCCAGAAAAGCAGAAGACGCAGGGGCTAACTCTGAAGGTTTTAGAACAACACAGTTCCCAGTAGCTAAGGCTCCCATCACTGGTTCCAACGACAGCCCTTTGAAAAAAATCACATCTTTAAGTGAAAGTGACATCTTGGATCGGCGATGAACGAAACAGCAGGAAATCGCTCAGAGGCTCCGGAATGATTTCTGCCGATGTTAAGTAGCACGATCATGGGCAGTTTAGCCTAACATGTTTGATTTGTTCATGTTTACTGATCAGAACAATAACTTTTTGGGTTTTTTAGTTAACCTTTTTGCCTGCCATCCATTGCTTCAAGCAGTTCAAGGCATAGTTTAAGGATTTGATCAGTGTTCCTACCGACATTAAGTAGCCAAAAACATGTTCAGAAACGCAATCTAAATAATCTCTCTCTCTCTCTCTCTCTAAGAAGTTCTATTGCATCAAGGAATTGGTATGTTTCCAGTTGTAGCCAACCATGCGAGAGAGAGTGAGCTCCCAAACTTAGATTTATGCACCAAAATGTGCTCACGTAGGTTTGACTTACACATTGAGAAGGGCTATGCCGGCCTCATTACCCGATTTTTTTCTTCTCATTGAAAAATAAATCAATAAATTTGTGAATTTCTATTTATTTATTTTTATCAATTGTGAAAAAAGAAGAGTGAATGGCACGTTCCAAAAAGTACCCTCGACGTAACGGGAACGACCCGCCGAAAGAACGGGTCGATCTTCCTTTTAATTTAAATAAATCTCATAGTATTGGTGCAAAGCATAAGACTTAAATAAATTTTATTGAATGAATCTCAAACTAAGAAAAAATCCTTTAGAGATCTTTATTTATCAAAGAACCGAGTCCACTTTAATTTCTAAACTAGAATTCAAATTCCAAAGTTCAAATGAAATAAAATCTTATGAAATACGAATACGGAAATCTCCAATTAGTCTTGATTCGGTGATGTCGTACCTTCTTGAATATTCCATGAAATGTGTCATTCGGGTGAGCAAACTAAACTCAATTGAAAAATCAATTCTATATAAGTTAACTTCCATCAAGTCAAATATAAGCAATAATATAAATGAAATTCTCAAGTATAAACTAGTACTCAGGTGACCCTTAGGCCACACGCCCTGAACATGTTTAAGGATTTGAAACTCAAGGACACGTCCAATAATTAATTTGCTAAAATGAATAAAAACAATAGGCTCAAGTCGACATTCATTCGTAAAACATTTTTATAAAATATAAAATTAATGGATCTATCTCAAAGTAAATATCAAACAAATCTCATACCTTAGAATGACATATTAAAATCTAAAGTCTAACAATGGCTACAAGAAAACCCACTGTTAGATTCTCATTAACCACACTTAAGTGATAGTTCAAAATAACTTAAGAACCAGTGTGTTTGATTTGTTGTGGGGTAGAGCTCTAAATGGATGATCGTCCATGAAGTTCGGCCTGCAAGTGTTTTCACACCAAGTTCACACATATCGGAAGTAAAGAAATGAAATCATAAATATAAATAAAAATATAAGATTTGTTGTTGGGGATGAGCTCTACAGGGATGATCGTCCACAAAATTCAAATTATAGGTGCACCATCTTGCCTCGACATGTATCTTCACAACAAATTAAGAAATAACGAAAGTAAAAAAATAGGAAAAAACTAAAACAAAACGAATATGCATTAGTTTACAAAACTAAATGTGCATCTCATGTTTATATTTGATGGACATTGTTTTAGAATAAATATGACATGTTATGTACAAATATTTTTATGCTCATGTTGCTTACGAAGCTTTAAACTCATAGATGAATTTTATGATGTAAGAAACTGCATGATCAATGTCTTAAAACAACAGATGACAAGAATCCTAAGTTATATGTTTTAAAAGTGCTTTAAATGAGATTTGAATCGTTTTGTATTTTAATTTAATTATGCTTTATGAAATGATTTACTTTATAAAAAGTTAGACTTTCGATAAAAGTTTTAAATACATGTTTTAAAAGAAAAGAATTTCTGCTACAAAATATATTTTATGTTATGAAATGTAAAAAGAAAAGAAAAAGTTTTACAAACAAAAATAATAATGAACTGAGACCTCAATTATGATCTGATTTTCCCGAAAACTTTTCGGGTCATTATAAGTTTCTTTAATAATATCACGTTCAAGAATAATGTTCTCCTCAAATTCAGCCGACATAAAGAAGATCTCCATGGTCTTCCATATAAGATTTCATAAGGCAAAACTCCATGATAGCATTTAGTGTAGACAAAATGCTAAATGATTTATCCAACTATTTTCAAAATTCAAAATACATGATGTCAACATATATTTGAGAATTTAAATTGTTTGCTTATATTATCAATCTATTTGAAGATGATATGTTGTACTAAGATTTAATTCTGTACCCAAAGCTTTCTAGAAGATTCTCTAAAATTGAGAAGTAAATTTTGAATCTCGACCTAATACAAGCCGAGAAAGAACGTCATATAGACGAATAATATTTTCTATGTATAGCTTACTTAACTTCGTGAAAATGAAATGCATTCTAATAATAATAAAGTGTGCAAATTTTGTAAGTCTATCAATTATAACTCAAATCGAATCAAATTTATGCGACGTGTTTGGTGACCCAATAACAAATCTAAGGTAATCAAGGTGTCTACGGCTGATGGATTTGAATATAGTACACAAGAAAATCTATGGTCATGACTGGTTTGAGTTGTGTAAGAGAAATAAGAATGGAATATGTGAGCAGCAGCATACTGACAAGTCTTCAATTAAGATAGAGGGAGCAACTTAGTTTTATTGGTTGTTTCTTAACATTACTGTTTTGTGTTGGAAGTTAGTGATTGATATATGGATTCCAAGTAGGGTAGGGGAAGGTAAGAGTGTTTTTCATGTAAAAACCAAAGGGTGATCAGATTTCCCACAAAAAAGGAATTTCGTTGGGGATTTGTGTTTGGTATTGGGATCATTTATCATATCAAGATTACTTGCAACTATGAGAATAATCCTGATAAGTATTTTCTGCAATCATTGATAAGTATTTTCACCAATCAAGAAGAATAAAGTAATACATTTGCAACATTCTATGATCTTCAAGTGAAAAGTGTTCCTGCTATCTGCAGGAAGTAATCCAACCACAAATCAATTCTGTAAAGTAGCCTCCAAAGTAAATCCAACCTTGATGCACCATAATATGCTTAGTATGTTTCTATCAGGGCTGTAATCAATAGTTTATTCTTGCCATGTCTACTTAATACATTATATTGCTCAATGTTAGTACATACCTCCTGTGTCTCGAACAAAAATTTTCTCCATTTGCTATATTATCGTACTTTGTGCAGGTGAAATAAGTGCTTCATCTTGAAATTGCAAATGCTCCGTGCACTTAATGCTAGGGGTGGGCAAACGGTAAACGGGCCGGGTATTTTTAAAAAAAAAATACCCGGTTCGTTCGGGTATCGGGTATGAAGCAGTGTTATGCAGAAACATTGCTCCAGCTACAAGACAGACCATTTGATCTTTCTTGTACACAGAAATTACAATCTTCCTGAAGTATTCCATTTTCTGGAATTACCATAAAAGTTAGAGCTTCTCACTTTCCATTATAAATGTCCAGACACAGTAACCCAGCTACTCCCAGCACCCTTAACCAGCTCTTTTTCCCTCATAATGTCGCGAAGTTCTTCTACAGCCTCCCACTTTCCAGCCAATGCATAAAAATTTGATAACAACACATAAATTTCAGGATTATCTTGCTCCAACTTCAATAGATTCTTTGCGGCAAGCTCACCTCTCGTGAAATCAAGGTTATGAGAGCAAGCATTAAGCAATGCAGCCCAAACGGCCACATTACGCGTAGGGATTGCCATTTCATCAAACAGATGCCACATTTCATCTATCAAACCAGCTCGG
>QAOC01021459.1:0-15635 GCA_003255005.1 Begonia fuchsioides
TAGTTTAAACAAATAAAAAAGGCAAAAGAATTTGCACAAGTTTCAAGAAGAACCTTGGACCATCGCAAAGGAGGAGGATCCAAAGATTGCAGGGCTAAATCAAGCTAATGGTACAGATCCTCTGGCATACACATGAAAATTCATTTACTCTGCTGATTATAAATGAATCCCAAAACTTGATCTCTTTGCTCCTATGGCCGACTTTCCAAGACTTAGGTCCATCCCACCCTTTCCCCTTTCGCATATTCGAACTTCTTCGGACTAAGTTCGGTCTTCTTCATCATGCAATAAACCATCCAAATCAGTCACATACCCTGCTTCTTTCATCATATGCCAAACCAGCAAATCCAAAATTTCATAAACCCCTTCAATTCGATGCCCCATTTTATCTCCGACCACAAAACTATAAACTCGGTCTTTCAACTCAATCCAACTCCTCCCCGCCTCCTTTTTGTTCCCCATCCCTTTCATCAATTTCCTCGTCTTAGCAAACTCCCTCCACTTCCCTTCTGCTGCGTAGAAATTCGAGAGCGCCACATACGTTCCCGCCATGTTTGGCCTCATCTTCAGCACTCTTCGAGCAACCAATCTGCCCAAATTTGGAAGTTTATGTGCTTTGCAGGCACCAAGAAGAGCACCCCAAACCGACTCATCGGGGCTAAACGGCATGGCCTCAATGAGTCGATAAGCTTCGTCCACTCTACCCGCACGCCCAAACAAATCAACAACACATCCATATGTCTCTTGATTTGGAGTAATCTTATAATCAACAACCATTTGTTTGAAATACCTTAATCCTTCGTCGACAAGTCCTGCATGGCTACATGCAGTCAAAACTCCAACGAATACGATTCGGTCTGGCTGGATCCCAGACTTTACCATCTCTTCAAACAACTCAACTGCTTCCTTTCCATACCCGTGCGTTCCATATCCAATCAGCATACAAGTCCAAGAAACCAAATCTCTTCGAGACATTTGGCCAAATATTTTATATGAATCTGCTATGTTACCACACTTAGCATACATATCGATTAGAGCATTGCCCAATGCCGAGTCATTGTGAAGACCTCTGCACAAAATTCCGCCATGAACTTGTTGCCCGCAGCTCAAAGCTACTAAGTTGGCGCAGGCAGCTGTAACACTGGTGAAGGTGAAGCAATTAGGAACACACCCTTCTGAAATCATGAGAGAGAATAATAGTAGAGACTGAATGGCATCTGATTTTTCATATCCGGCTATCAACGTGTTCCATGTTATCAAATCTTTTTGAGCCATTTCTAGGAAGCATCTAGTTGCATCTGATAAAAAATTACAACTACAATACATGTCAACAATGGAATTCATAACAGGGACATCAGAATCAAGCCCATGTTTGGCTATTGCACAATGTAATTGTGTGCCATAAGCATAGGATGAAATCGAAGAACAAGCTCTAACGGCAACCGAAAAGAAAAATGGGTTCGCCTCTAAATCTCCCTGTAAGTGGAAAGAAATGGTTATCGCCTTAGTTCACTAAACATTGAATCATCTACGAATTTCGATGTAGTTTCAAGTTGTTACCAGTAACATTTGCCTGAAAACTTGAAGAGCTCGATATCCATCCCCTTGATGCGTATACCCAGAAATCAGAGATGTCCATGAGGCAGCATTCTTTGCTGGACTACTCTGAAAGATTGCAAGAGCATTATCCATGGTAGCACAACAAGCAGCATACATGTTCAAGAGTGCATTATTTACATACAGAGACCCCTCCACACCATGCTTAATGGCCAATCCATGAACCACAGTTCCGTTTGAAAGAGTCTTCATTTCCTTGCAAGCCTTCAGAATGCTAGATATAGTGTAGGCATTCGGGTAAAGTTCATTGCTCACCATCTCGCAGAACACACTCCATGCAGCGGCGTGATGGTTGCACGAAGTGTAGCCAGAAATCATGGCAGTCCAAGCAACCACGTCTCGGTCAGGAATTTCATCGAACAGTATGCGTGCTTCTTTGACCAACCCATGTTCAAAATACGACTTGATGAGCTTGGTTGCCAAAACGTATGGGCCATTTGGAGCAAATGGTGAAATTAAGGCAGGGTGAGATGGATATACATGAGCGGTGGATAATACTCTATTTGCAAGCATCGATGCAGTATATGAGCGTAGCCAAAACAAGACAGAATAGAGAGCTTAAATCAAAGTTCACCGCTTTCAGTTTCACCTTGTGAGCGTGTAAGCCTCGATCTTTTTGTTGATGCCTTGGAGATTCAAATTACGCAATTAAGTTCGAAATGATTCAACGCCCATTGACAACAGACGACGCAAACTAGCTCACCCAGAAAAAGAATGTAGGTAAGATTTAATGTAATAACTAGTTAATCATGGTACGCATTTAAAAATAATAAACATATGTCAAATAGTTATAATATTATGATTAAATTAAATCGAGTAGATTTCATTTTTTTTTTATATATGTAAATATGAACATCTAATATCTATCAATAAAATAAGAACATTACAACGCTCGAGAGCAGTCAATTTATTAATTTTTAAAATTTGATAGNTAATTGATTAAATAAAAATAAAAAATATATTACAAGATAATACTTAACATACATCCTTCTATATATAGTTAGATATGTTTATATTAAAAATGGAGAAATGTTTAGTTAGAATACTAAATACATAAAAAAAAAAAATTTTTAATTAATTTTACGAACTCCAACATCAAATCATCCACGTATGGCAAAGTAATTTTTTTACGATTAATCTCTTTTTCAAATTGACACCAATACTTTAATATGCATGTTTTTTCAGGTTAGGGTTGACCCATTGATGATTTATGATTTATATATTGAGGAGTCTTATAAGATTTAGAAAATTTGTAGTTTTCGAATTAAAATTTTAAAATGTCTATCGAGGATAACCCTTAAATCAATATTTCTTGAAGAGACGAGACATGATAGCGTGGAATTTATTATCTCGCAAATGTACCAATAAGCATACAATGTAACAATATCTAATGACCGGGAAGTGAAAAAGCTAAATTTGGGTGCAACACCAACTGTACATGAGGAAGTTGAAGTGCTCTCTCGAACTCGAAGATTCGTATCAAACATAGGATAAACTAGTTTGAGTCTCTTTGTATGAGCTATAATCTTCCTATTGAAGCCTTCTTATGCGTGCTTAGAAAGATATTTACTCGCAAATAATGCAAGTAGACGTGTCACAATGTACTAATGTATCTCGCCCATGAGAGCAACTCATCAGTTGCATTTTGCAGTCATTTTCTTCATTACTCTTGTCTATGATGTCTTTACTTACATCACAAACTGTATCTAATGATCATAACATTCGTAAGTAATGTATAATGAACATTTTGTACTACATGCAATGCACTTGTAAAAATCTATCTTTCGTTCCCTTTCCAAGATTTCTAATTCCTTATATTTCGATAACCATATGTTGTTTGAGGAATTTGTAAGCATGTGAAAGGTATGTTTTATGGTCTATTCATTGTTGCAAAACCAATCGTGCAATCTCGGCTCATAACAATCATTTATGTTCATTTTATTGATTTCTTTCTTTATTGTTTTTTCATTTTTTCTTAATGTGGATCGTAGATCCCATAAATGTAAAGGGTACCATGGGATGAAGTAGATCAATTGGCCTCATCAAGACATTGTTACTTGATATCTACCCAATATGATGCGCTACATATTATTGTTGCATATGAAAACATTGATGCATGGAAAATATTTTTGTTATTTTTAGAAAATCCTGATATGCAAAATATTAAAATAACATGTATCAATTAAGAACTTGAGAAGTAATACATGACCATACAATAACGTTCATCAAATTCATATCCTCAACACTTATAAGAATTTTATTGAAGTGCCTTATATAAATAAAAGGATTTGATTTCATGAAAAGTTCTACTTGTGTTGTGAGTATAATTTTCTGAAAAAATATTTTATTTTATGTTATTAACTACTTTTTTGGGTTATTTGATTTTCGTCTTTTGTCATAGTTATTTGTTGTTCTCTATTAGATCAAAATTATTTTAGACCAAAATTTATTTCGTTATTAGATCAGAATGTGAGATTACAACTATAGCAAGTAAAGATGCCAGATGTACTTAACCATATAGATTTGGACGATGCCTCATTTGAGCTAGATAAAACATCCATGCTAAGTGAACAAGAGAAAATTCAAAATGATCAAAAGGTTCTGTCTACAATTCGCTTGCATTTATCGAACTAGATTTTGCGGGATGTTTTGAACGAGAAGGATGCTGCAGATTTATGGGTAACTTTAGAGTTGTTGAAAAAAACTCTGACGTGTAAGTTGCTTTTGAAGCAACAGTTATATTCTTATCGGTTGATAAAAGATGATTATGTTAAATACTACTTGATTCCATTCAAGGAATTAGTTCAAATTTAGAAACTATGAGATGCAAATATGTAGGGAAAGTTTATCTTTAAAAGATATTTATGATGCTTTGTTGTCAAATGAGAATATGAAACAAATAGTTGTGAGATCCGAGTGTCAAGGAGAGAGACTTGTTGTTTGGGGTAGAACAAGAAATACAAACAACAAAGATAGTGATATTGTTCATGGTTCAAAGGGTAGTCAAGGAACCAAGATATAACATGTTTCTTTTGTAAGAAGAAGTTGTAAAAAGAAACGACACATTGAATCTAAGTGGAAGAAATTGTAGAATGTTAAGAAAGTTGGCGAGAATGAGAAGCAACTAATAATGTCTATTGATGTTATCGTAGAAGAAAATTATTATGGAGATATTATTTAGTGGCACAGAGCCAAAGAGTGAGTGTATTTTATATCCAGCTCATTATTTTATATGAGTAATAGTTTAAATTTGTTTTCGATATATGAGAAAGTTTCAAAAGGTATCGCGTTAAATAGTAACAACACACCTTATAAGGTAACTGGAGTTGATATCGTCACAATCATATATTTGGAGTTGTGATGACACTAGGTAATGTGCAATATGTTTCTATATTGAAGAAAAATCTAATCTCATTGAGTATTCTTGATGAGAAAGGGCACTACAATGTTGTAGGTGAAGTCATAAAGTTTAGCTGAGGTGCTCTCATCATGCTAAAGAGAAATAAGAGGTCTGCAAATTTGTATATATTATGTGGTTCTACACTGATAGATAGTGAAGCTGAGAAGTATGTGAGTTTACCTTCTAAGAGATTGGTTGAAAAGACTCAGAAAAAGTTTGATCATCGAATGAAGTTTAACTTTAGATCTGAATATACATTAGAGACAATGAGTCAGCCTATTATATATATTAAGCTACGAGTTTCAATATAGAGCAAAATAGTTTTACCAAAGTGAGAACTGAGTAGAGGGTAAAACTTCAGGCAAATGTGTAGAAATTGTGAGTTATGCATTGAACGTGTTCGAGGGTAACGATTCTTGTGTCGAGTCTTCAACACTTTCAAATGCAGTTTGTTACGACGACACTATAGTTCAGTGATCTTTAAAAAAAGATGAGTCAACCTATTACAGATATTTAAGTCACGAGTTTCAATATAGAGCCAAATAGTTTTACTAAAGTGAGAACCGAGTAGAGGGTAGAACTTTAGGGAAATGTGTCAAAATTGTGAGTTATGCATTGAACGTGTTCGAGGGTAACGATTCTTGTGTCGAGTCTTCAACACTTTCAAATGCAGTTTGTTACGACGACACTATAGTTTAGTGATCCTTGAAAAATGATGAGGAGAAGGTATTTTTTCTTAGTAGATCTCTGAGGTTTGAGCGAAACTTAAACTTGATCAGTATCTGATGTTGAACTGGTTCAAGAGGGCATGCATGGAAGAAGATGTCATTATTGATGTTTTTAATGAATTTTGTAGATTTTGATCTTATATCAAATTTTCTTTAAATATAAACTGTCAAACAGATCATACTTTGAATTTGCTTTGAGTTGGATTGAGCAGACCGTTGAATCTCTCATGGTAAAATTCATGTCAAGATAGAAATGGTAAGTCACGTATGCCCGTATATTCAATAACATGGTTTTAGGTTTAAACTCTATATTTTGGTGCTTGAGCCGCAAAATTCATTGTATTTTTTATATCTTATAGTGAATTTCTTCTATACCCGTAGTGTTTTTCCATTTTGAATTTTCTATTTAAATCTAGTGTCCTTTTTTTATTTTGTCGTTATTTTTTCTCAATTATAATTGTTTGATTCTCAATGGTAAAGCAAAGTGATTGAGATGGACATGATATTAAGATTGTACTTTTTATTTTTTGAAAAAAATATTAGGATTCTGATCATAAAGACCAACACAAGCTGGTATTGTGTCCCCGTGACAATCAACACATATCACTTATCTCGGAGTTTACTAGAGCTTTGGGAGAAAGCCCAAAAGAATTTGTACTAATTACTTCAACAAATCAAGCTCAAATAAGCGAAATAATTAGGTAAATTCATAAGCTTTTCTTGCTTCAATCCAATATCTTGAATTTCTCGGCACAAAAGATGAATATATCATCTTTCAAGTGGATCGCAACAGGAGGCAAATTGCAGCACAAAAGAGTCCAGCAGTGTTTATGCATATAAATTTGTTGGAACCTTCACAAGGAGTGAAGCGGACGACCTTTGGATTGCTTTCCAAAAACAAACTGGTTGCCAAAAATAAATTCACGACGCTTGAACGATAAGTACAGATGGAATTGTATCACATTGAGAACAGATATAATATTGATTTCAAAAGAAAAGAGGTGAATTTAAGGGCTAATTTATAGTCGCATTAATACAAAAACAAAACAAAACGGGTATTTTATACAGTACTCTTCCACGTATGGTTCTTGAAAAATCTTACAGAAAATACCAAAACTTTACAGATTTCTTATTCTAATTGTATATTGCGTCGAAGCTCTCATGGTTTAAGCAGCAGATGGAGCGGCGTGATACTGAACCACGCCGGCCTCGGACAACGCCGCCAGCAAAAACTGCCGGTTCACTTCCTCTTTTTCATCTCCGTCTCCGGCAGAAGCTTTGTTGGAGAGAGGCTTCAAGTCCAGCGACTCGTCCTCGTATATATCGCACCATTTCTTCACCAACTTCTTTATGTCTTTCCTCTGCATGTTTTCCTCCTTTCCCGAGTATCTCCATGGCTTGGACCCCTGCGCATAGAACCAAAAACCCACAAGCCCAACCATCAAGAACATGGCTTTTTTACTTTTTAATGCCAAATCGTAAAGCAGGAGAGGATTTGCGTACTCACAGTAGCACAGTAATGAGTGACTTTCACTTTGTCAAGCTCGATATTCTCTGGGTGTCGCCAAAGCATGGCCATGCCATCACGAGATTGTAAAGAGGAGGAATAGGCTTGTATTTATCTCTGAAGTATATGTTCAAGAAGTCCTAAACACAAGATTAAATAAGATTTTCAGATGGCTAAAAAGAAAAGGAGAAATCAAAACTAGTAGTAAAGACGATAATCTGCTCGGCAAAAGGGGTGGGAGTGGTGATTTTAAGGGTATGAAGGAGGTGGCTGTAGGTAGGCAGGCTGGGGTCGAAGACAAACATGCCGGCGTTGAAGTTGAGGGCGGGCTTCCGGCCTAATTGATGACGTAGTAAGCCATTGCAAACTGGGTCTGGTTCTCAGGCGGGTGGACCGGTTCAATCTCCTTCAAAATGCAGCCCTGGGGCAACAGTATTTTCCTGTGCTCCTCAGAAACGTCGGGTAACATGGCCACCACTAAAGGGTACTTGCTTTCAACCTTTCTCAGGCCTTTCGCCAGCCCCACCACGCCTTTCCAGTAGTCTCCGTCTCCGGCCAAGAAAGTGACGTAGCCTCGCCGGGGCTCTCTTGCGGCGTTGCTCACGGCGGCAGCGGTCATCTGAGGAGCCATGATTAGTGCTTGTGAACACGAGTGAGAATGCTTGAATTTGGAAAGAAAATGATTTTTGCTTTTCTCGGAAAACGATGAAGCGATGGTGAGATTTGATGACCCCAAACGGATGGCTGACGAGCACAAACTGGATCAAATCAGCATCAAATACCGTCGTTTTGTTTGTAAAAGTAATGTCGGGAAACTTGTCGGTTAATCCATGTCTCCGACTTTCCCTCAAACTCCACGTGTCACACAAGACTGATCCAACGGCTGCAAAAAACTTGCCAAATTGGGCGATGGGAGGAAAATTGTAAACTATTTCATCCGCCATTACTTTTCTTTATCTTATTATTTATTCTCAAATAAAATAAAAGGTCGTAACTGAGATTCATTCACCGTAGGCCGGAGAGGCACCGACCATGGGATCGGCACTAGAAACAAAGTAAGCTACCCTCCAAACCCAAACCTCACGCCACCTCATAAACAGCGTGAAACGTGGCACTCCCAGGAACGCCATGGTCTCCACGTGTCACCGTTCCAGCCGTCAAATCAAGCATTAGTTGTGGAGGTTAAGGAAGAGCTGTGAATCGGAATTGATCACTGGCCAGTTGGTCCGAAGCAGGAGGCTCAACGTCACTTAAAGAATGGATAATGTTTTTGGGACAAGGATAAGACCGGGAGATCAATTGTCTACATTTGTTTCTCACAGACCAACAACACTTCGACAACATAATTTATATTCCATTAAAGAAAATTCAATGCACTGAGCTGCTGAAGAGGGGGAAATCAAGGCTGGAGGACGAGGGTCTTGCCGAGAATCATGTCGTCCGTGGAGAAATCGGGTTCTTTCCGGAAAGTTCCTCGGCCGAAATCCAAGTTGTAAGAGTCGGCCAGCCCCTCCACCAAATCGAACTCAGGCTTCCACCCAAGAACACTCTTGGCTTTCTCTATTGATGCAAAGAAATGCTGCCAAAAACAGAGTAATTCTAGTTCAACACAAACCACTGAACAATGATTTCAACAAATCCACTTCTTACCTGGTCCCGGAACGGGAACGACTTCTTCTTTCCAAAATCAAACTCCTTTGGATTGTAATGAACGATCTCTGGCTCGGGAAATCCACCAGCCTATCAAATCAATCCAAAACGGAATCAGGAATTACAAAGATTTGAAGTTTTTCAAATTCTTAATGTTCTTCCTTGAGTAGAGGTCATTTTTTATTCGAATTTGTGATCTACAACTCCTATGCCACTACAAAGTACCAAGAATATAATAAGTTCGAAAATGATCTTATGTATTATTGATTACTAAAATGTAGTAAAACTTATGCACATAAACATGCATGAGAGACTTCGAGAGCTCCTAAATTTCCAAACACTAGACTTCTCCAATGATATCTCATGGATCACCCATTTTCTCTATTTAATAGCCATACTCTTAATCTCTCTAAACTACCACCAACTTCTATAATAAATTACTATTAACTTTGACTAATCACTCTTAACTTCTACTGTTAACCATCTACTAATTACTATTGACTAAATCTCTAATATTAGAATCATATCCTAGCAGAATCATTGGGAATAATTCAACTCTTTACTCATTGTATTACCTTGGCACAAGCTTTTGCTAATCCATCAAAGGTGACGTATTTTTCGCCAGAGATGTTGAACACTTGCTTGCTGGCCTTCTCATTGCCAAGCACCTCAACAAAAGAAACAGCCAAATCCTGCAATTCAAATCTTCAAGTCTGAATTTAAAAGGTTAAAAAGAGCCAGATTCTACTGAGTGATGCTCATCAACTGACCTTCACATGGCCAAGCTGTGTTATTTGGTTGCCCGAGTTGGGAATCGGAATAGGCCGACCAGCTTTTAGTCGATGGAAAAACCATTCTTCGACCGGGTTGTAGTTGAGTGGGCCATAGATGTATACTGGTCTAATAGAAGTCCAATTAACACCCTTTGATTCCAGCATGCTCTCGGTCTCCAGCTTTCCCTTGTGCCTGCTCTTTGGATCAACAGCATCTGTCTGCAATTGATCTCAAAATTTGCAGATTACATTGGAATAAGGTGAAATTTGAAAAAAACATACCTCAAGTTAAGAATACCAGTAGTTATTGACTATATATATATACACACACATAAAGGTGTAAGTAACTTAAGCCAACATATCTTTACCTCAAAGTGAGGCAATAGATCAGATTTTAGATAGACTCCAGCTGAAGAACAGTATATGTACCTGACATCATTTAAATGTTCTTAAATATCTCAATTTTTTTCTGTAAAAAATAAGAAAACAAAATTTCAGACAGAATTCATGATTTGTAGCAATGTTCTCAACAAAAACAAAGGTTTGACATGTATTTTCTTGTTGAATTAATCAATCTAATTTTTCCCAGCACATTGCATAAAATATTTGCCTCTTTAATCAATTCTGTTGTTATTTCTCTTTGTAGCCACTAACAATTCCTCCCATCACGATTTCATGCCATGTTTTAATGGCATGGAAAAACGAACTTTCTTATCTTCGACTAAAAATAGTGAAAAAGTTTTGTATTTTGTGCATTTTTAAATTTTGTTGGCTTTAAAGGCTTTTAAAGTAACCAATTATTTTTTATGACAATCGTTTGTGTGAATGTATGAAACCTAAATTAAATTATGTTGTAATGTATCACATAGACTTAATTTCTCATGTGAGATACCTTTGTCAAATGGTACACTTAATGTCTAACAAGTTGGTCGAGTGTTGCAGAATTTTGTAAGTTCTCTCAGGTTATGTCAACCGCTGTTCACATGTGTCGACCGCAATAATTCCAGAGAAGAGATGTATGTCGACCGCTATTCATATATGTCAAGCGCAACAGCTCCAGAGAAAAGATGTATGTCGACCGCTATTCATATATGTCGACCGCAATAATTCCAGAGAAGAGATGTATCTCGACCGCCCAAAGATGTATGTCGACCGCCCATAGATGTATGTCGACCGATGCAAAGTTCCAGAGATGTAACCTATGTCGACCGATACAGACTTATGTCGACACCACAAGACATATGTCAACCGATGCGAAGTTCCAGAGATGTAATCTATGTCGACCGATAAAGACTTGTGTCAACCGCTTACAACGTAGGTCGACCGCAGAAGCTTCAGAGTCAAACACTATGTCGACCGCTCGATTGTTAGGTCGACCGCTCAGGAACAACTACAAGCGACAAAGCTCCAACGACAATTTTCTAATGAGTCTAAACGGCTATATTGCGGTCGACCGCTCTCGCACATATGTCGACCGCCCGAGCCTGAGCTGCTGCAGAATTATAAATAGCTGAAGAAAAGCTATTTGTGGTGACGATTTTTGAGAGAAAAAGACAAGCCGAAACTCTGCCAAAATCATTATTGATTTATCTGTTACTCTCTTAACTCTTGTATTTACTTTAGATCATTCATTTGGTGATTGAGAAAGTCGGTTAAAAACTGCAAATACTTGTATCAATTCTATTGAGCGAATTTGTAAAAGGGTGACGTCTCTAAAAAAGAAGAGTCAAAAAGAGGTGACGCCTCTAAGAAAGAAGAGTCAAGTTGTAAATGTTAGATTGACACCCGGAAGTTCAATCAAGTGAAGGATCTTCAAGGAGCTACCTTGAAGCGCGGACGTAGGCAGTTGTTGGCCGAACCGCGAAAATATATCGGTGTCAAATTCTCTCTCTCTCTCAACTTTTACTTTGTTGATTGTGCTTGCATAAACTGAATTTGATAACCAACCCTTTTAGTTTTGCGCTTAAGGAATTTAACTTAAGAAAAATTTCAATTAACTTAATTCACCCCGACTTAGGTTAAAACCAGTCCTACAGATTTGACTGGCAGATCAATTTTCATTGTAGAGACAAACATCTCAGTCCAATGAATATACAAAGTAAGTACAATTTTCAGCAGGGTGTGTTTAAAACTTACTGTTCTAGGTTTGGCAATGCATCAATTATTGGTTCAACTTCGCCCGCTTCTCGTCCTAGAAAAGCCACAAGAATTCAAATTTGAAGACAAAAGAACAGTATTGAATCTGAGCCCCAGACTATTGATTGAAGATGGAAATACAAGGGGCTGTAGAAGAAGCCACACTCACCATTTATATCATAGACAACATCAAATCCTTCAGCTGAGAGACTGGATTTGACGTATTCAAAGTCCTTTCTATCTCCCTTTAGATGCAATATCTATTAAATTGTATATAGGAAAAGACACTTAGGCCAATATTTCAGCATAGAATTCGTAACAGTTTAGCTAAACTTGATGCGTAATAAACCTTGGCCGAGAAATCGGCAAAGTCCTTGTCAGATTCGCCAGGTAATTGTTGAGCTATGGGCACTTTTCCTCTAGTAAACAATGTCACCTGTCAAGATAAGTCACGATTATACGTTCATCGAATGCACAACATAACTATAAATCTAGAAGAAGGGTATATCCCTCATCTTACAATCCTAATTAAATCTAACGTTTGGAATGGTTTGTACCTGATGACCCTCTTTGACAAGCAGCCTAGACAAGAACACACCTATAAACCGAGTGCCACCCATGATCAGAATCTTCTTGGTACTCGAAGCTATAATATTTAAAGCTCGTCTTGGTTGCAAAACCTTTCTTCTATACTGAAATCACATATGAAAAACACGACAACACAAAAGATATTAGTACAGCAAGTTCCCTCAATATCCTAAGATAAGCAATGGTGGTCATTTTCATCTCATTTAAACAATAGGTCATCTTAATTTCAGAACCAAACAATCACAGTGTCGCAGAGGATGATAAGATTTAATGGTTTTAGCCAAATCACGGTCAATCAAATTCAGTGATCTCCACTTTCGATGGCAAGATTTATAATCAACAGGCTTTACCAGCCGCAACGGATCCGACGTCCAAGTATTATGTAGACTAATCTCAGTAAGCCACAGACTAAGGGAGAGGAGAGAGAGAAACCTGAAGTTGGGTGGGGAGTCTACTGCCATTGAAATCGGAGAGAGAAGGGGAGAGGAGGGGGAGAGAAGGAAGCTTTTGGTGCTGCGACGCCGTGAACTTTGCCATCTTTTCTTCCGGCTTCTTTTGGGCGAGGGAAGTGACAGAGAAAGGGAGCCTCCTTCTACACCCATCTCTCTAATTCGGTTGGTTCTCTCGCATTCTATCGTTCTGGATAAGACGATGTCCTTCAGCCTCTCGTTAAGAATACACGTTCAAAACCCAAGGGAGATAAAATCATCAACTACTCTGTAATCTCTGAATCTTCTTTGGTGTAATGAGTTCATCAATGAAATTATCCAAATACAACGATTTATTATTTAAAATTAAAATGGTTATCAATAGTCATTATGTCGTAAGAGTTGTTTTCGTAATATATTGTATCGATAATAATTTAAAGTAAAAGTTAAAGTAAATTTAGTCTTTTTTTTTACAATTTAATGTCTATTTTTCAAATACTAGGATCAATAGCGAGAAAGTGGAGTACAATATTCAAATATTTATAATTTATAAATGTCTATTATACGAATTAGACACATCCAAGTGTAAATATTTTTCAATTGACACTTTAAATTTATAATTTATAAATTGACACTTTAAAATTAAGAATATTATCGATTGACACATTATCATTGAAGTTAAAATTAAATATAATCTTTTATTATAATTTAACTTCTATTTTTTGATTAGCAGGATCAGATCGAGAGCAAGAAAGTGGAGCAAAATATTTAACAATTTAATTGTTAAAAGATGCATTATTAACGAAAAGTTAAAGCCAATGTATTTGTTCATAAAACTCTGAATTTGTATGGTATCATTTAAAAAACACTCACATTTTAACAAAGCCGGGACAACCCAAAACGACCCACGAATCTTGACTAAACCCGTAGTGTAAGGGTTGAGTCAGGTCGGTCAAGAAATTATTTTTTTTTTGTATTTTAGTCTGTTTTAAACAATTACTAAAATTGTTCACATCAAATTATGAATTTTCTACCTACCAAAAAAATCGATTCAACCTGATAAATAATATTAAATTAAAGCATGATAATAAAAGATCAATTTTAGTCGATTCACGTTGATGTCTCGATCCACGTCCCAAATTCTTACTTCATGGCTCTAATTTTACTTAGCTTACCGTTGATGTCTCGATGCACGTCCCAAATTCTTGAAAGTTTTTATTTGAAAAATATTTGAATTGGGAAATATGAACAACAACCCGGAAGAAAATTTGAGCAATGAAGATAAATAATTTATTTTCAACTAACTTAAAAGAACATTTTTCCGAGTAAATTATTGAACATTCATTTGGGATGATTCAAGGTTAATTTAACTTTCAACTTTGAGTTTTATACTGGATTCCTTGAGATTTAATTAAGGGACGATGCGAAGAAGTCTATGGCATCTAAACTTTGATCATATCGAGTAATTGATTTATAGCAAATATTGTTACTCGCGCGAAAAGGTACTTGACTTGTAGAAAAACCAATTGAAGTGGATTGGTTCGTAATTTTGGTGTATTATAATTCGTGGTTATTTAAATAAACGTTAAAAAATCCTACCATTGTGTTATGCTGGTAGGGTACCTAATTGCTCATTTTCCTCTTTTTTTTTGACGTAGATATGATTCCATAATGCAAGTATATTTGAAGTTGTCAAATTTTTTACAAGTATTAAGTTTAATGGTCATGGTCATAGATTTTGATTCCACGTATTTGAGTTTTTTCGTGGGATTCTAAACTGATAACACTGCAATTATAAAATCAAACTATCGAGCAATTCAGCAGAATCACGACTTAGGTAACTTTATCAATTAATTGCGTTACTATAGTTTGATAAAATTGTGATTAGTGAATTTCATATATAAATAAAAGTCAACATATTTTTTAGCAATTTTAGTTTTTACTTATTGTAATTTTTTACCATAATTTTATCATTCTAAAATAAAAATATTTATCATCACAATGGACGACTTTCTATATGACAAATTAATTTAGAATGGATACTTTACTTACATTATAATAATTGTCAGCAGCAGGTGCACTTGTATTTTGTATCTAGAGTACTCAATAAGAATAATTTATATTGAATAAAAACAATAATCTTTAGATGTTACTGTTGGGTTTAAAGGTTAATTAAACCAACCGCTTTGTTTTTTATGATAAATGAACAATTTGGGTAAGTTATAAGTTAAACTCAAAAGAATAATTATATGAATATGTTATGAATGTTATAGACTAAGTTTCAATTGAGATATACCCTTGACAAAGGGTATGGTATGTTTTAAAATGATGTGCTTAGTGTTGCAGCAAGTTTAGAATTCAGAAACGACTAACTTGTGTCGACCGAACATAAGATATGTCGACCGAACATGTTCCAGAGGAAAGATTGTGTCGACCGAAGCAAGTTGTGTCGACAGAATATATTCCAGAGCCAATGTTATGTCGACCGAACATAAGATATGTCGACCGAACATGCTCCAGAACGAAGAATGTGTCGACCGAAGTAAGTTGTGTCGACCGATGATCAGCACGAGAAGTCAAGCGTCAAAGTGGTTCGAGAATACATAGATGAACTTGTGTCGACCGAACCTAGCAACCGAGAACAACTTATGTCGACCGCTACAGTAGTTATGTCGACCGAACAGGCAACGTTATGAAAAATAAAGACTTCAACGGCTAGTTCGATGTGTCTAACAGCTAGCTCTTATGTCGACCGGTACAGAAGATATGTCGACCGAACTACAACGATGCTATAAATATGAAGATGAT
>QAOC01021479.1:0-12960 GCA_003255005.1 Begonia fuchsioides
ACTCCGATTGTTGGGGAGTTCCACAATTTTTATTAAAACTCTCTCTGCCTTACCAATGAAGGAAGGCCGATACACTTAAAAAACTGAAAAAGTAAAAACAAAAAATAAAATGAAAAAGAATTAAACTATCCCTTGGATGGGACGAACGTCTTGGATCGCTCGGGAGGAGATATTCTTGGACCCAAATTAGACCAACACGCTCCCCTTCAGCTGATGGTTCGAGCCAATGAAGATATGCTCGGCTGAATTTGAAAAGTGATCGTTGTGGACCAAGGTTTGATGAGGCTTCGGTCATCAATGGATTTGATGCGTGCCAATTTAAAATGAAGGGTCCTGATGGCTTTCTCTTCAGCTTGAAACTCAAACCAATATGGATAAGCTCGGCAAAATTTGAATGGAAGTAGTGGTTGACCGAGGGTGGACTTCTGATTGACCATGTTCCGGCCATCTAGGGACTTTCTGCGTGCGAATTTGAAATGGAAGGTCCCCATGCATTCCTTTTCAGCTGAGAATCTGAAATAATAGAGATATGCGAGGCGGATTTTTAATGCAGACCAAGGTGCCACAGGGAAGACCTTCGGTTGACTATGTTCCGGCCGTCAAGGGATTTTCTGCGTGCGAATTTGAAATGTAAGGTCCTGATGCATCCCCCTTTAGCTGAGAATACGAAATAATATAGATATGCGTGCCAGATTTTGAATGGAGACGAAGGTGGCACAGGGAAGACCTTTGATTGACCTTGTTCCGGCCATCTAGGGATTTTTTACGTGCGAATTTGAAATGTAAGGTCCAGATTCATCCCCCTTTAGCTGAGAATCCTAAATAATATGGATATGCGCGGCGGATTTTGAATGGAGACCAAGGTGGCACGGGGAAGACCTTCGTTGACCGAGGATGAGCGCGAGTGGCTGACTGGGGTTGACCATATCCCTGATATTGAGAAATTTGAAATGCTGTTGCCATACGATCCTCTGATGATTATGGCAGCTTTGGCGCGGATTCTTTGGATGAAAATCCCTGTTGTTCCACCGGTGGCTCGATGGATGATTTATGGTCGCGCGCGGGCGCTTCAAAATTTGGCTGGCTGAACCTTTCTCCGGATTCCAAGGGATATGTTCGTGTCATTTTGAAATTGTAACTTCAGGCACTCCTAGTTTGTCCGAAAGAAGATAAGGGCATGGGTATTTCTGATGTAAAAACTCAGTTGGTCGTTGATGTCTTGAAGCGTGTCCTGCGGGTGTCCATGTCTTGGACATCGATAAATCCTCATGTGCCAACTCGAATCTTGTCCTTTCATTGACCAAATAATCGGATTACTTAAGGATTTAAGTCAAGTGTCTGATAGGAATTGGTCAAGGTCTCCTAGTTGACCGAAGGTCGACCGTGTCTTGACCATGTCTTGACCGTATCTTGACCATGGTTCGGCCGCCTTCTCCCTTTGTGGGCCTTTGTGCGTCTTCTTCTTTGGGCTGCTTTCTCTTCTGTCTCCGATGTTATTTGCTGAAAATAAATAAAAACAAATGTGACCGAAAGTTGGCCCATGGGTGAGCACTCGATCCATGACGATTGAATCGGGTGTTCTCCCATGCCGGTCACTTATGTCAACGGGCCAAAGTCTTAGAGGACTTCGACAAGGCCGACGACCAAGCCTTCACTCGTCGTCGGGGCTTGGTCCATGATGTGCTCCGATTGCACATCATCCTCTCGGGGCACTTGAGGATTTGTCCTCAAATCTATCTCTTTTTCATTAACCTCCCCGGGTTGGAGGTCAATGAGGTGCCCGATGTTAACGTAGGGTGGTGGCTCTTCGGGAGGTCTTTCCGGGAATACACCCCAACACGGGTTAAATGACCGGACCATCAATGGTGTCTTCCTGGCCGTGGCTATCTTCTTTTCGGCCTCGGCTTTTGACACTTACCCTTGTAACTCCATATTTTCTTCTGGAAAGATTTGGTACAGAGTTTGGTTTGTTTATGTGGCTCCCGGTTGGAGGATAATGTGATGCTCGATCCTATAGAAGGGTGGTAGATCGTCGGGAAGCTCCTCCGGGAACCCTTGATCGGGTAGAGGTTGAAAACTCTCCGGGACTTGGTCTTTATCGTCATTATCATGCTCTTTCACCGGGAGCATGATAATGGGTTTACCTTGGTCATTGGTGCGGTCCAACCCCTTTTGGCCCATGAGTAACGCCCTCTCGGCCTCGGCTTCTTTCTTCTCGGACTCATCCTTCACAATTTGTTCCGGAGTCATTGGAGCGAGGATGATGTTGCGGTTATTCAATTTGAATGAATACCTATTCATGAATCCGTCATGCATCAAATGGCGGTCAAATTGCCATGGTCGTCCAAGAAGCAAGTGCATGGCGCTCATGGCGGTCAAATTACCACATCACAAATGACCGTGTCGTTGTAGGCGCCGATCATGAACTCAATTCGGGTTTTTTTGGTGATCCATATGTCATTCTGATCGGTAAACCACCCAAGTTTGTATGCCGCCGGGTGTTCGGTTGTGGGTAGCGCCAATTTGTCGACCATCTCATTGGAAGCCACGTTGGTGCAGCTTCCACCATCAGTAATCAAGGTACAAACTTTGTCCTTGATTAAACAACGACTGTGAAAAATATTTTCACGCTGGTTGTCCGTTTGGTGATGTTGAGTTAGTAGAACTTCAAAAATATTTTATTAAAACTCTCTCTGCCTTACCAATGAAGGATGGCCGATACACTTAAAAAACTGAAACAGTAAAAACAAAAAATAAAATGAAAAAGAATTAAACTATCCCTTGGATGGGACGAACGTCTTGGATCGCTCGGGAGGAGATATTCTTGGACCCAAATTAGACCAACACGCTCCCCTTCAGCTGATGGTTCGAGCCAATGAAGATATGCTCGGCTGAATTTGAAAAGTGACCGTTGTGGACCAAGGTTTGATGAGGCTTCGGTCATCAATGGATTTGATGCGTGCCAATTTAAAATGAAGGGTCCTGATGCCTTTCTCTTCAGCTGGGAACTCGAACAAATATGGACAAGCTCGGCAAAATTTGAATGGAAGTAGTGGTTGACCGAGGGTGGACTTCTGGTTGACCATGTTCCGGCCATCTAGGGACTTTATGCGTGCGAATTTGAAATGGAAGGTCCCGATGCATTCCTTTTCAGCTGAGAATCCGAAATAATAGAGATATGCGCGGCGGATTTTAAATGGAGACCAAGGTGGCACGGGGAAGACCTTCGGTTGACCATATTCTGGCCATCAAGGGATTTTCTGCGTGCGAATTTGAAATGTAAGGTCCCGATGCATCCCCCTTTAGCTGAGAATCCAAAATAATATAGATATGTGCGCCAGATTTTGAATGGAGACCAAGGTGGCACGGGGAAGACCTTCGGTTGACCATGTTCCGACCATCTAGGGATTTTCTGCGTGCGAATTTGAAATGTAAGGTCCACATGCATCCCCCTTTAGCTGAGAATCCTAAATAATATGGATATGCGCGGCGGATTTTGAATGGAGACCAAGGTGGCATGGGGAAGACCTTCGATTGACCATGTTCCGGCCATCTAGGAATTTTCTGCGTGCGAATTTGAAATTTAAGGTCCCGATGCATCCCCCTTTAGATGAGAATCTGAAATAATATAGATATGCGTGGTGGATTTTGAATGGAGACCAAGGTGGACCGGGGAACACCTTCGTTGACCGAGAATGAGCGCGCGTGGCTTACCGGGGTTGACCATATGAGGCACTCCTAGGTTGTCCGAAAGAAGATAAGGGCATGGGTATTTCTGATGTAAAAACTCGGTTGGTCGTTGATGTCTTGAAGCGTGTCCCGCAGGTGTCCATGTCTTGGACACCGATAAATCCTCGTGTGCCAACTCGAATCTTGTCATTTCCTTGACCAAATAATCAGATTACTTAAGGATTTAAGTCAAGTGTCTGATAGGATTTGGTCAAGGTCTCCTAGTTGACCGAAGGTGGACCGTGTCTTGACCATGGTTCGGCCGCCTTCTCCCTTTGTGGGCCTTTGTGCGTCTTCTTCTTTGGGCTGCTTTCTCTTCTGTCTCCAATGTTATTTNGCTTTGGGCTTATGGCTTATGGCTTAGGGTTTATGGCTTTAGCTTTTGTGCTTTGGGCTTTAGGCTTTGATATTTAGGTTAAGGAATTATGGCTTAGGGCCTTGGGCTTCAGGCTTTTGGCTCAGGGCGTTGGGTCTCGAGTGTTGGACGTAAGGATTACGACTTAGTTGTTTTGGCTTTGGGATTAGGGCTTTGGGTTTAGGGCTTAAGGCTTAGGGATTTGAGTTTTAGGTTTAAGGATTAAGGCTTTGGGCTTTCGGTTTTAAGCTTTGGCCTTTGAGCGTAGAGATTTGGGCTTAGTGCTTAGTTGACACACTCCCAAATTGCGGAGGAGTCGGAATTTGGAGAGAACACCACAAACAGCCACGGCCAAAGGCTTACCCGGGAAGAAAATCCAAGAACAGGGGAGGGTTTTGACTTTGTCACAACTTTAAATGCATACGGACTATAAGCCCAAGATTTAGAGGATATTGAGTTCAAATATTAAACTCTAACTAGTCCAAATTTCAGACCAAATGCACGTGAGAAAATTAAAGTGGCACGGGGCCTTTTAAGAAACTCAAGCAGACACACACGTTTTTGGCAGTGAAGTAGGTAAGACTAATCTCTGCACAACTCCCAATGCCGATGACATGAGAAGGGGAAACTTGACAGAAAACCTCCTCCAAGAAAGGGGAAGAAATTGGCTAGGTTCAAGGGGAAAATACTTGGGTAGATTGCAAGTTATCATGAAGTGAAATTTGGTCGACAGAACTGCTCAATTTCAGTGGTTCGGGAGAAAGGTAGGAGAAACAAGCATGCACCTCATTTAATTGGAAGGAGCACCTCATTTAATTGGAAGGAGCTGAGAACGAAGTAAATGGCCAAGAATTTCAAGGCACGTATGAGGAACTCACAGCCAAAAATTGAGGATTTTAACACGAAGGAAAACAGAATATGGCACGGGTTAAACTTTTGGGACACAAGATGCACCCGAGAGAGACTAAAATTGGCAGCAACCAACACGCAACAACAAACATCTGAAACACACACAATAAAAGGAAGGCTATGGGATTTCCAGGCTTACCTTGTTCCAAACAAGAGAGGAGGAAGGCTGGAATATGGTTTAGTGGCCCTAGCAAGACACCAACACCCTTAACAAAATAGAACTATGGATATTACTCACCAAAGCTCCAAATTGCCGAGAGAAAAGAGGGGGGTTTGAGAGCTTCAAGCTTCTTCAAATTTGTCCAATTCTTTTCTGCCATTACAATACGTGGGAGTAGAGTTTCATACCCTCCCAACTTTCAACAAAAGACAAATTTAGACACTAGCCTAAATTAGGGACTAAATGAGTGGAAATAGTAGGAGTTTGGTGGACAAAGGGCCCACCATCAACTTACCTCCCACTCCATCAGCCCTTGACTCTATCCCACGTCTAAGTTGACCACAAAATCACAGAATTCACTTGGGAAAATAGGTTTTCCCTAAGTCCCAACAAGAAGGGACTTGAATTGGTCCCATCCGAACCAAAACCTAGCAAGTTGGTCCAAACCGAACCAACACTTAACAAAGCTTCAACCCAAAATTGGTTACAACTTCAAACTACTTCAAATATATATATATATATATTTCCATGATCACGTGATGACCAAACAGCCCTCCCCTTGCTATGATATCCTCTTGTTAGAATGAAGAGGAATCCACTAGGCCTCGGCTTGATGCACCTTCGGGTGGGATGCCTCGGACGGAGGAGCTCTTGGTACTTCGGTGGTTGTCTCCCTCATTTCATGCTCCCATTGTAGGCAATGCTTGGGGAGCTCTTTATCATTAGAAGTGGGAGCATCCAAGAGACCTCTTGGAGGTAATAATGTCCCTGCAAAATCAACAAACACATTAGAAAGACGCCTTGCACGGCTGCAGGTCACCATGCCTTCCAGTGGGTGGGAGTCCTCGGGCACATCATTAGTGCTTAGTGATTAGGCTAAGAGCTTTGGGCTTTGGCTCTAGGGTTAGATCCTAGGGCTTTCGGTTTAATGTTTGGGCTTAGGGCTTTGCGCTTAATGTTATGGGCTTAAGGCGTAGGACCTAGGGAATGGGCTTAGGGCTTAAAGCTTATGGCTTAGGACTTATGTCTTAGAGCTTATGGCGTAGGTCAGGCCTTAGGGCCTAGACTTAAGGGCTTAAGGCTTAGAGCGTTGGGCTTCAGGCATAATGCCTTGGGCTTTAGGCATAATGCCTTTGACTTTGGGCATAGAGCTTAGGGCTTTAGGCTTAAGGATTAAGGCTAATGACTTGGGGCTAAGGTCTTTGGGATAAGAGCTTTGAGTTTAAGGCTTAGGTCGTAGACCTAAGGGCTCTAGGCTTTGGGCTTTGAGATTTAGGTTTAAGGATTTTGGCTTAGAGCTTAGGGTTTTGGGATTTTGGCTTTGAGCTTTGAGATTAGGGCTTAAGGGTTAGGGCTTAGGGCTTAGGGCTTAGGCGGCTTAGGGCTTAGGCTTAGGGCTTAGGGCTTATGACTAAGGTCTTTGGGCTTAGGACTTATGGATAAGAGCTTAGGACTTAGTTCTTACGACTTTAGGCTTAGGGTTGAGAATGTGGTCTTCATGCTTATTGCTTTGGGCTTAGGACTTAGGGCTTAATGCTCTGGCTTTGGGCTTTGTGATTAGTTTTTAGGGTTTAGGGATTGAGGATTAGGGCTTAAGGCTTAAGACATATGTCTTTGCGCTTTACCGCTTAAGCTTAGGGCTTTGTGCTATGGGTTTTTGCTTAAGGCTTAGGGCTTTGGGCTTAGGGCTAAGGGCTTTGCGCTTAGGGCTTTGGGATTAGTGCTTTGGGTTTAGTACTTAGAGCTTAGTGCTCAAGCTTTGGGCTTTTGTTAGGCATTGAAAATACCTAATATTTCACGGGATTTTATTGATAAATTGCTTGTTATCACATAATGTTTTATTCAAAAATTGGATTTTTAGGCAAATATCGCATAAATGCCACAACATCTAAAAATACAGATTTTAAGTGATTTTTAATGATATTTCTAGATTTTATATTTTCACAGTATTTTGTTCAGATGCAGTTGCCAAGTTTAAAGATGGGTTAAAGCGCAAGAAAGAAGCTGGAAGATCATGTTAGCTTTAAAAGTATGTTTAAAGTAATCAATTGTTTTTTATGATAACTATGTAAGATGAATGTGAAAGATAAAATAATCTCTTTAAAATGTGTATATTAGACTTATCTATTCATGAGAAATACCCTCTTTGAAGGGTACAATTAAAGTCTAACAATTTGTTTAAGTGCTGCAGAATTTTCATATATATATGCCCTTTATGTCGACCCTTAGCTCATTTGTGTTGACCCTTAGATAATCTAGAATCTCAGCCTTTTCATAGTTTGTGTCGACCCATAGAGTTTGTGTCGACCCTTAGAATTTGTGTCGGCCCTTGTTCAAAACAGAGACGAGCCATTCCACTTGTGTCGACCCACCTTCTTATTTTGTGTCGACCCAAAAAGGCAGTAAAGCGTGCTAATGTGTCGACCTATTCAAACTGTCTGTGTCGACCCCAGATATAACACTGTGTCGACCCTACTCAAATCCGTGTGTCGACCCTTCATGCGTTCTACATGTGGACTCTAAAGCTAGAGCCAACTCATTTTTGTGTCGACCCCATATTACTTGCGTCAACCCTAGCGTTGTCTAGAGACGAATCCTTTAGAATTTGTGTCGACCCCAGCTTTTCTAAGAGAAGGATTCTTCAAGGTTGTGTCGACCGAACAAACATTGTGTCGACCCCAACACATTCCCGACAAGATTTTTGTGTCGACCCCAACAACATTTGTGTCGACCCAATTCGGCAGATCAGCACCAACGGGCAGAAAACTCACAACGGCTATATTTTGATGTGTCTACCAGCTAGTGCTTTGTGTCGACCCCAACGGGATTTGTGTCGACCTAACTGGACAATTTTGTAGCAATCTATAAATAGATGAAACGATCTCTTTTTGACCAACGATTTTTCACCGATAGAAAACTACGCCAAATTACTGCCAATTTTATTTCTCGAACCTTTACGCTCTCAAATCCTAGTACTTAAACTTGTATATCATTCTTGAGATTGAGTGAGTCTGTTTATTAAAAATCGTACAAATTGTAATTTGATCCTTGAATGATCATTGTAAAAGGGGTGACCGCTCCTTCAAGAAAAGAGTCAAAAGGTTTTGTTGACACCCGTAAGTCAATCAGAGTGAAGCTCAAGGTTTGAGCTAGAAAGATCTTCAATGAGGTACCTTGAAGTGCGGACATAGGCAAGGTTGGCCGAACCGCGTTACCAATTCGGTGTCACTCTCTTTCTCTAAACTCTTATTTATTTTTTTAAGTATTCCGCACTAGAGTTTAGAAATAACTAAACAATTCGCACGAACTTTACTTAGTAAACGAAAAAGTTTAGTTAACCTAATTCACCCCCCCACTTAGGTTAATCTCAATCCTACAGATCACGGAAAGAAAGAGAAAATCTCAGCCGAAATAACCAATTTTCAAATTTGGAAACAAGAATATCTTTGAAGATTTGGAAATCCTTCCTAATCTCAACTACTTTCCAAACCGATCCAGATCTTCCTCCAAATCGTAACAAGTTCCCAAATCTGCTCGAGCTGTACGAAGTCTTCATAAAGGAACGTGAATACCACAGATTGGGTGTGCCAGAATTAGAGAACAAGCTTGCGATCGAGCCCAGGCATAAATCTGAGGAGGAGGTCGGTGACGCTGATCACGGCGGCGAGGGAATGAAGTTGTGCGAACAACGGTTTCTGACGACGAGGACCAAAATTCTCTCCCTTTGCTTTTCGTTTTCACTTTCATTTATTTTACAAGTCTTGACAACATAAGTCTATGAGTTGTTTAGTTTTAATTAAAGAGCAGCACTCGTATTGAGCAGTTCAAGTGAACTTGATTTACGAGAAATTCTTTTTGAGATTAATTATAATTCTCGATTCGACTACCAACTTTACTTTTTTGCACTTTATTTTATGAAATTTACTTTTTGCATATTAGATTAGATAAAAACTCAATCAAAATGAAGAAAAACCTATTCTTTATTCTTTAATTCTTTTTGTCAATATTTAAATTAAGATTTTTAGTTTATTTTTTTTACTTTGCCATTTATTCCTGAATTGAAAGTTGACTTGTCCTCGGGGATCGATATTTTTATTACTACAGTTGTGACATGTGCACTTGCGTTTTAACGATTACATTTTCAAGCAACAAGTTTTTGGCGCCGTTGTTGTGGACAACGAAAATTTTTTATTTTTAGAATTCGTGTGAAGTATTTGTAAATATAACTAACTCTAACTTTAAAAAATTTTAAAAAATTCAAAACGAAACGATTTATACGGTTCTTTTTAATTTTTTTCAGGTGCTGATGCAAAATGAAGGGAACCAAGAGCTCATCCCTTAAATCCCGAACCCAAAAAAAAACGCTTCAAGAGAGAAGACGCAAAAATTTAAATCTACATCAAGAAGCGATAAAGAAAGAACTGATGGCTCAAAACGCATTCCAACAAGCAAACCAAGGTCATGCACAAGAAAGACCAATTCGAGATTATGCAATTCCAGACTTGAAATAGTTAAATCCTGAGATTTTTCAAACGGAAAACATCGAAGTGAGATGCGAATTGAAGCCGATCATGTTTCAGATGCTGCAAATTATTGGTACTTTTAATGGATTAGCATATGAAGATCTGAACGCGTTCATTAAGGAATTTACTTCCTTATGTGACTCGTTCGAAATTCAGCCATTAATCGTGAGGTTCTCCGATTAAAATTATTTCCTTATGCACTCCGAGATCGAGCAAAAACATGGTTAAAGTCTTTGCCACCGAATTCCATAGTTTCTTGAGAGGATCTAGCGAAGAAATTTCTACTCAAATATTTTCCACCGGTGAAAAAATGCAAAGCTGCGAGGGGAGATCATGAGTTTTAGACAACATGACACTTAATCCCTTTATGAAGCTTGGGAAAGGTTCAAAGAATTAGTTCGACAATGTCCGAATTATGGTGTTGAAGAATGGATCCAACTGGAAACTTTTTACAATGGATTGCATGGACATACACGATCTCTCTTAGACGCAGCAGCAAACAGAGCCATTTTATCCAAATCATGCATGGAAGCTTTTTCGGTGGTGGAAAATATGGCTACGAACAATTATTAGTGGCCGACAGAGAGCTAGAACATCGAAGAGAGCATCGACGATCCAGTTATGGCCCTAGCTACTCAGATGACTACGCTAAACAACACCCTCAAGAATTTAGACATGCAACAAGCCAACCCACAACAAGTTAAGAGTATTTTGTGCTCATTCTGCTCGGAAGAACATTCTTATGATCATTGCCCTTCAAATCCCGAAGCAATAAACTATGTGGGGAATAATCAGAGTAATTTTATGCAAAGTTGGAAACTAAATAATCAATGGAGCCAACAGCAGCAACCACGAACTAAAAATCAATATTTTCAACCAGAACAACAAGAGTTTAATCAATGGTTTCTGACTCAACAGAATCAGCCGCATCAACCCGAATCTTCTAATCCGTTCCAGCAAAAAGTTAATGAATTTATGGAACAGACCAAGCTAATGATGCAAAATATGAATGCGATCTAACAGAATCAGATCGCATCCCATAGGAATCTGGAGAATCAAGTGGGTCAGCTTGCATTAGCCTTGAACGCTAGACCAACGGGGATGTTGCCAAGCGATACCGAAGTTCTAAAACAAGAAGGAATAGAACAGTGCAACGGTAGAGAAGTGGAGATTATGAAAGACCTTGAAGGAAAACCTAAGGAAAGAGTCAAAGAAAAAAATACGGAGGCTGATAAAGTGGAAGTCTCGGAACAGATTAATAAGTCTGATGCTACTACCAGTGCTGCAGCACCGGCACAATACCAGAAGAAAATTTTGCCAGCTAAGAGACTTCCACCACCTTTTCCACAAAGATGCTACGTTGTCGAAAAGAAAGAACCACTTGCTGCTATAAAAGACTTCAAGTTTGATTCTGCTGACTCTCGAACTTGGAATAAAAATAGAAGAATTTGAACAAAACAAGAAGGAAAATGAGTTACATGAAGAAAGCACGACGTCTAGGTAAAGACGTTAAATTAAGCGCTACAGGGAGGCAATCCTTTATTTTAAATTTGAGTTAGTTTAATAATTCTGCATTCTTATCATGTAGGTTAGGTAACATGACTCGATGCTGTGACATATGTCACAACATTGAAGTAATAAAGACATGCATAAATCAGAAAAAGAAAAAAAAATATGGGAGAATATTTTGGTCCAATCCGACTGGACTGAGCTGGATTCTAGGCTAATTTTTATCGCCGGTTGATTTTCTAAGAAGCGGTAATTATTTCGTTTCAAAATTTAAAAGTAACCATTTCTTTTCATCATTAAATTGCAGGAAGCCAAAGCACTCGGGAGACCATCAGACGAATCTTCAGAAATTCAGCAGATATTTCCAATGTTGCCTAGCCCGATTTTGCTTCTGACCTAGAAGGACATCACCGAGCACGATACCAACAAGGAGAATGTTTATCTTTCGGTGGCCAAACAGAGTTTATCGCCCCCGCCATCCAGACAAGCAACTCCAATACGAGCAGACCTTTAAGAAAAGCACCTTTGCCGATGAGAAGGGGTTTCTACTTACCGCCCAGACTTTGAAAATCACCGACAAGATCAACAACAAAAAAGGTTATGGTCCGGCACAAGATGATGCCCATCACGCCCGAACACATTAATGCATTCTACAAGCTCCCAACAACCGCCGATGAGTTCTTCGCCCACTCGGAGAACACTTCATCAGAGTTTCTCACAGACGTTCTCAGCACAGTGGCTCTACTAGGCACGACGTGACGAGTAACTAAGCTATGAGGCTTCACAATCTCATGGGCATCATTACTTCCGAGCGCAAAATGTTGGTACTATTTTGTGAAGTCTCGGATTTCTCCTTCCTCTCATGGGCAACACGTGACCCAAGAGCGAGCCGTTCTTCTCTACTACATTCTAACGGAAAAACTAATCAAGGTCGGGATGATTATATACTGGAGCCTATGCGCGAACGCAATGAAGAAGGGAAGTGAATTCCTCTTCCCTTCATTAGTGTCCAAACTCTGTATTCATGTGAGAGTTCTAGTCCTGGACACCGAACAGAGGCTCCGCCACACAGGTATAATCACACCATATATTATTTTCTGCATTACACAGGAGGACGGTGGAGAACTCAAAGAAGAAAACACCCCAGTTCCCGATGCTACACGCAGAGCTGTAGCATCACCATCGGTCTAGTTTCCCGATGAGTTTCCAAGAGTCTGCAGCTCCTGAAAACCCGGCTAAGCAACATTGAGATCCAGCAACACTGCATGCTGGACATTCTGGAGAAAATGGAGGCCCGATCATTGTTCACTCAAGCCGACAATAAGGCCCAACCAAACAACCCAAATGATGGAGAGCCCGAACGATCTCCATAGGGGAGTTAATTTCTAACTTTTTTTTGCTCTCCTATTTTTTGTGATTTCGGTTCACTGTTATTGTTTTGGGCTTGACAATGAGGGCATTGTCAAATTTAAATTTTGGGGATGAGGTGTACCAAAATCAAATGAAATGAAAAAAAAAAATTTGTCCTAGACTGCTAGACCAAGATTGAAAAGCAAGCAATCATAGTGACATAGTTTAATGATGGACATCTATTTTTCTAAGTCATCTAATCCTTTTCAGGTATGACTTATTAGTGACAATTTAACTATATTTGATTTAGGATACACTTCAACATAGTAGATTCTCTTTACACGAAATTGTTACTTTGAACATCATCTTTCCCAATTTTCCTAAGAGCTATCATGTTCTGTTTAAATTTGATATTTTTGAAACTT
>QAOC01021500.1:0-40009 GCA_003255005.1 Begonia fuchsioides
TCCTTGAAATTCGGGATTTAAAATTTCGGGTCTTTACAGAACTGATGAAAACGGAAGATTTATTGATTTGTTTGATTCATTCCTTCTCTCATCCATGTGTTCTTCCATAAACCACACCAAGTTCCGACACAAATCTTACGTTAAATTCCATTTGTCCCAATCACACGATGACAAATCTTGACTCTCGATCTTCTGGGTCGAACTTTGTCTTCTAAAATACACTCGGTAATGATCATACATAGTTTAGTTTACAGATTATAGTTCAATCTATTGTTTCTTTTGGCAAATCAAAGATCTTTTTTTTTCTGATATTAAATTTATAGCCTCATTTCAAAAACTTGAACCATGATCTACATATGTTCGATTTTTGGCCGAAATTGTTAATGATATCGACTGTTTATGCACCATCTACATGTTATTATTTCATCTGTACTCTTGGTTCTCAATTAACTTTTCAATGGAAGGCCGCAGACATTTTTGTTTCATCGTATCTTATGTTATGTCTTCACTTTATGTCTAATTCATTTATTCACTTTTAACGCAAGACTAATTTCACTAGATACTTTGAACATATGTTATGTTTTTAACAGACACTTGATTAGATTTGTCTAACAGCCAACCCAATAAACTGTCTGAAATGTCATATAATACCTTGACATTAACAAATTTTCAAACGTCGTTGCTCCTCCTCGCTATAGAATGCCGTTGCTGCTCCCTTCATTTTTGGCAACCACGAGGCCATTTCCGAGCTTCTTAGTCCTGTTTGTCTCCTTCCTGTACGCCTGCTCCTCGCTATCAAAAAACCTAAGCCTACCCTTTTGTCATTTGAGTAGTAATTTGTCATTTTCAAGCAAGAAACGAATCAACTAGTTGATTTCCGGCAGATAGGTGCATTGATTTGCACAAAAAAAACCACGGAACATCCTCGGAGTTTACAAAATTTGCTGCTCTCTCCGTCTCTCTCTTAGGAATTAACCTTCCACCTCTTCATTTTTTCATAAGAGAATTTAGCTACAAAACTCAACTATTTAGACCGAGGAGAGAACAACAGATTGAGTTATCGATCGCCAAAGTGGTTACAAATAGAAAAACTAAGACTGAAAACGGTCGTAGTTGACAAATTTTACGACAATATAAATATTTGAAGCAGGAAACATAAAGATTTAGTTTGAATCTAGTTGTAAAAAATAAAATAAATAAGAATCGAAGAGTCACTTTACCATTTGTAATCTCGAGCTCGAAAATATCATTTATTTGTTATTATGAAATTAAACAAATAAAGAACGAACATTATATTTAAAAAAATAAAGAACTCACATTAAATATAGCAGTGGCCATCATGCAACCAACGTCATGTATTAGCTGTAGTGGCCTAGATTGTCTGCTGCTGCCGGAGTCTGATTAAAACAAAGCATATGTCCCTGTTTTTCATTACACACTCTGTAAAGAATCTGAAAAAGATAGCTTGATTCAATTCAAACGCAGAAATTAACCATTACCCATCAATTATATTGCAGGAAAATGACTGAGAGATTCAAGAAGTACCAGTGTGTTCCTCAACAATTTCAATTTCTTCTTCTGGTCTTTGGTAGCTTTCGGAGTTTTATTGGCCTGCCATTTCGAACGAATCTGCCCCGTGTTTGTTTATAAGTACGGATTCGAATCTTGGATTACCTAGAAGAGGAAATTGGGTATCTGTTGATCAAATACACTGCCTATAGCTGCAGCTCATGAGTAAAACTCATCCTTGTCTTTTTAACACTCTTTGATGCCTCGGTTATCAGCCATTAAAGAGCTTCTGTGAAAAGATCCACCTGGGTAAGCATAGTCCAAGATTTGAATGTTTCGAAAAAAGAGAGCCTTTTCGGTCATTTAAATTGAAGATATCCAACTCATACCACCTCTAATCATGAACAATCTTTCTTCGTTATTGAACACAGCATCGTGAATTGACCAAGTAAAGATTTGTACCAAGTCCAGAAACATGCAAGACAGAAATAGTACCACAATTCCATGTACCTGAAGTTTGTTATGGTCTCACATTCTTAGAAACTCCGAGAATTTCGTCACGTATTTGGTTGTTAAGACACAGGACCGGCGAGACAAACACAAATAGATTATATCACTCATTTACTTTTCATGAAAATTTACGGTTTCTCTGTATGAACATGTTACGATCACTCTCGAAAGCGTTTCACTCGGGCCTTCTCCCAATCAACTCCTTCTCCCGGTCAGAACCCTCGGGCTAGAAGAATCATAACAAAGAGCGGTGGGTCCTAACTCGACAATAAGATTGAAAAGATTCGAATCCTGCACTTGAATATCGTCAACCTATTACATGAACTAATTACTCTTCCTCAGTAAATATAGCATCTATATATATAATCGACATACACACGATATTTAGAGTCGCCATTGATGGTGGTTTGAGTTGCAGGGGCAACTGGGTATGGAGTTCGAGTTCCTGTATTGCCTGCTATATTGAAAGAAGAAGAAGAAGAAAAAGAAGAAGAAGAAGACGACGAGAGATTACAATTCTGAACTCAACCCTTCTTTATATGTATATATATAATCACGCTTCTTTATTTTTGCAATAAGATTGCTGTTTAATACGGCCGTTGATGACCAGACGGCACTCCGGCGAGGATCATCCCCTCTGACGGCCGTGAGGCAGGATAGAAAAGGAGTCAGTCTCATTATGAACTTGCTCAGACGTCATTCCCTTAGACCAAGAAGGAATATCATAGACGCCGAGTGAAGAAAACCCAGACATAACATCGGTCCAGCTATCATCCTGAACCGTTGCATTCGTATTTGCTATTTGCAGCTGGAGAGCGTATTCCAAGTCCCAAGCCACGTCCTTCATCGCCGGCCTCTCGTCTCCCCGGTGGCTCAGGCATTTCTCGAGCACGTCGCTGAACTTCCTCAGCGAATCGGGTCTCACGGTGCCTATCAGGACCGGATCCATTATCTTCTCCAGCTGCCCTTTCTTTTTCCACTGCATTCCCCATTCGGCTAAGTTCCGCTCCTCTTTCGTCGGAGAGTCGACGATGGCCGGCCTGGCGCACAGCACTTCGAGCAACACAACTCCGAACGAATACACGTCGGACTTGGTCGTGAACTGGCCCGTTTTGTAGTATTCCGGATCAATGTACCCGAAGCTTCCTTTGAGTTCCGCCGTGAATTGCTCATTCTTGTGGTCGGCCTGCCGGGAAACACCGAAATCGGAAACCTTGGCGACATAATTACTGCCCAGCAAAATGTTCGTCGATTTGACGTCGCGATGAACGTGGCTTTCTGCGGACCCATTGTGCAGGTAATCGAGCCCTCGGGCCGAGCCGAGGCAAATCTCTAGCCTTTCCTTCCAGGCCAATTTCGGCTCCGAACTCGATTTCTGAGCTCCATGGCTATAAAGATGATCTCTCAGATTACCCTTCTCCATGAACTCATAAACCAAAATCATCTCCGACCCTTCATTGCAGTATCCGATAAGGAAGACGAGATTCCGATGCCGGATTTTCGATAACAGCAAGACCTCAGCTTCGAACTCCGAGACGCCCTGGCCGTGATTTGGATCGCTTCGCTTCACCGCCACTGCCACTCCTTTGAGAGTTCCTCTGTAGACTTTACCAAATCCGCCCTCTCCGATCAACAGCTTGCCATCGAATTTATTTGTTGCGGACTGAATTTCAGCAAGGGATATCTTCAAGTTGAGGTTCACACTCGGAAAGAGAATCGAATTAGGCGTCTTACTGTTCAACGGCGATAGAGGAGTGACACCTCCGACGAACGAAATGGGCGGGTATCGTTGTTGCTTTGCCTTCCGATATTTGAAAACCAACCCCAAAACCACAGCCAAAATGAAGGCCAGCAAAATCGCGGAACCAATTAAGACAAACAAGAACATCTTCGACTTCCCATGGCCAGAAGATCCAGAACCCAAATCTACTCTCTCAACAAACGCCATAATCTCTAGACCATTCAGATAAGCAGTTTTGCCCAAGGAGTCTATCCTAGGAATCACGCTGATATCTATGAACCCTGAATCGTCAGAATCAGCCACTAAATCAGAGTAAAATGGCGTCGCCACCTTGACATCGATTTCGTACAATTCTCCGACGCCGTAGGGATCGATCAACATACTGTAAGTGCTGGAAATTGAGAGGTTGAAGTGAATATCTCCAGGTTTCTTGCTTATAATGTCGCAGAAATGTGCTCGGACCAGATGTCGAGTGTTCTTCCTCACGTTCAAACGCCAAGTAATATTCGAAAAACTAGATTCGACGCCATTAATGGCGGTCGATTCTCTGCAAGTGTTGTAGACAAATTCAGGGGCGTTGAAGTTGGTGCTGCCCAGAACATTGTAGTTAAGAGTCCCCGAATATGGTGCGCAAATTTTTGAAGTTTTCGAAATCGAATAGTTGGAATCTTCTAGCCAGTTCCTCCATAGATTGTCGGTCTGTTGTTGACCTCCGACGTTGATTCTGTGGACAGTGTGTAAAACCTGAGCTCTTATGCCGGAGTAGGAATAACTGGTTCCTGTGCTGCTGTTAATGGCGGTGATTTTTTCGGCGACGGCGTCGTTAGGGGCGAGAAAGACTTCTATGGCGTTGACAAAAGCGATAGAGTTTCGATTGGAAGGGGTAAATTCCACGGCAAATATACTCTCTTCGACGACGATGAGGAACTCCTCAATCGCCGGAAAATTACTGCTACCACTACTACTTTGGCCGGGAAATCTTGATAGGAGAGAAAAATTAGACGCAGAAACATCGAATAGCGCATCCCCAAGATTATTCTTGTTAAAAAAATGGAGGCGAACGAAGTAAAAGCCCGTCTCGTCTACGGTGAATTCGTACCTTGAAGAGCGTCGGAAAACCCTCGCCGTTTGATAAAGAGAGTTTTGGAGTGAAGAGTTGGTCGTCGTGACTGTGCTGTACATCCCCTCGGAGAAGGAGAAGGAAGAGCCGGGAGTCTCATCTCCGACGAAGGTCCGATTATCAACCTCGACGCTGGAATTTGAACCACAGTTGACGAAGAATCGATCGGGAGGAGAGTAATCGGCGGAGAGGGGACGGAGGAGGAGCAGGGGGAGGAGGAGCAGGAAGAGGAGAGTAGAAAAAACACGCATCGTCAGTGGGTAGCCTAGTTTCTAGGAAAAGCTTCAGCTTTGCTTTATTTCCATGGCGGCTGAATCGGACGATTGCTAACCACAGAATAGTTTTAAAACAAGCGACCTTATCGTCGTTGACAGAGTTGACGAATACTGAAGACCCAAGTCTTGGTTGACTTGGGTTGGAATCAACTGTATGCAGAACACAGCAAATGCCTGTACCACATAGAAGACTGCCGTTAACTCAAATCTAAAATCTTGATTTACGATGCAAATAATTCATGAGTAAAAAATTAAAAAAATCCTAAACTTTACAAAAATAAATAAATAAAACACCAGAATTTTTTTAATAATTTTTAAAATTCAGAGTTTTTTTTATAAAGTTTTTTTAATATTTTACCTTAAATTCATTGATAATCTAATTTAATTATCAATGAATATTAATTATTGACATATTACAAGAAAATAGATGATAAAAAAATCTAGAACTTTCCATAAATCAAACTCTACCTTGACTCCGAAAATTTATTGACATTTTTAACAACAGTCTAAAATTGCGTGGATGGATTGATTGAAGTGAAGTTCTTCGTACTTTTATTCGGCGTGGATCTCACGATCGTCGGCAGAACGGCTTGGACTTTCTGACCCACCATCAATAATGTAAGATTTTTGGGTTTTTCCATCGGTTTTTACTCGCAAACGCGTACAGATCAGTGCTTGCCAGAGGGAGTTTCTTGTAAATCTACGATTGGAGCTCTGGAATTGAGGGCCAAGAGACGCGGATTTGGTGTGGAAATGGATTCCATCAACTCCTTCAAGGGCTACGGCAAGGTGGACGAGGCTGAAGCTCGAGAATTCCGGCGGAAAACTCGCCGGCGTCTCGTCGTTGTTGTGATATGCTGTATGCGCTGTTGTTCTCGTTGTTTTGGTCGTCGGCGTTGTTGCCGGTACTGTGATTCGCAAGCGAAGTGGTTCGTCTTCTTCCTCGTCGCAGTCGACTCCCGCGGCGTATATCAAGACTATGTGCGAGATGACGGAATATCCGACGACATGTATTGCTTCGCTAGAGGCGTCGAATAGCTCCGACCCATAAGCGCTTTTCAAGTTTTCTATGCAGATCGCCATGGCTGAGCTCTCCAAGCTCTCTGACTACCCGACCCAGCACATCACCAATGATACAACGCTTAACGCGACATTGTGGCTCTGCCAATCGTTGTTCAAAGACGCGATCAGCAGCCTCAACGACTCGATATCCGCCATGGAAGTAGGGGAAGGAGAAAAGCTCTTGACTGAGTCAAAAATCAACGACTTGAAAACCTGGCTCACCACCACCATTACCTACCAGGAAACTTGTTTGGACGGACTCGAAGATCTGAACTCCACGCTCGTCGACGAAGTGAGAACAGCAATGAAAAACTCAAGTGAGCCCGTGAGCAACAGTTTAGCCATTGCAACGAAAATGCTGGGTCTGTTGGCCGATTTCAACATTCCGGTTCACCGGCGGTTGCTCGGGTTCAGAGGATCAAATTCGGATTTCCCTGAATGGGTAAGCGCCGGAGATCGGAGGTTGCTGCAAGCCATCAACGTAAAGGCCAATGTGACGGTGGCGAAGGACGGCACCGGGCAATACAAAACTATTTCCGATGCGGTGAAGGCTGTGCCGAAAAAGAGCAAAACGAGATTCATTATATACGTAAAAGCAGGAACGCATAACGAGATTGTGAATTTGGATAAGAACACGTGGAATGCTATGATGATCGGAGACGGAAAAACGAAGACCATCGTCACCGGCAGCATGAACTTCGTCGACGGCACGCCTACTTTCTCCGCACCCACTTTCGGTAATTCATTGCTTCGTCTTATTCTCTCAAAGTTTAATGTTTTCCGCTACTCTTCTAAGATTTTTTTTAATTGAGTTGGTTTCTAAGCAAAAATGTTGATCTTCAGCAGGTGTCCGGAAAGGATTCATTGAGAATTGTAGACAATAGATAAAAAAGAGAAAGAAAAAGGTTATTTGCTTATAATGAATATTTCTTAATAATCACGTAGGCTATTATAAATATAACTCCTAAACTACATTTAAAATATTTAATAATAAAAACATCCAAGAATTTATTCTTATAATTATTTCAAACATTATTATTTTCATAAGTTTCATTTTGATTTATTGCTAAGGAGATTATAATTTTCATGAGTTTTTTTCTTGAAATTAATTTCTCATAATTGTATTTGAATTATTTTTCAACACTCTCTCTTAATTCAAAGCTTCGTACTTGGAGCTTGATTCTGAATTTCTCAAACTTTTCATTTGATAGCGCCTTGGTTAGAATATCTGCAACTTGATCGTCTGAACGACAGAATTTCAACCCAATTAATCTTTCTGCAATCAATTCTCTGATAAAATGAACTCTGATTTCAATATGTTTCGTTCTTTCATGTAAGACGGGATTCTGATGAAGATATTGTTGATTTGTTGTCACAGTAGATGATCGTTGGATCTTTCTATTCAACAAATAGTTATTTCATAACTTTTCTTAACCACACATTTTGACAAGCTGAAGAGGTTGTTGTTGTGTATTCTACTTCAGCAGTTGAGAGTGTGACTATAGGTTGCTTCTTTGATCTCCAACATATGGCTCCAGATCCACAGTTGAAAGTATATTCCGATGTGCTTCTCATGTCATTAATTTTTCTTGCCTAATCACTATCACTGTAATCAACTAGATTGAATTCAGATACTTGACTATACCAAAGACCATAATTCTTTGTTCCAGCCACGTATCTTAGAATTCTTTTGGTTGTACCGAAGTGATGACTTGATGGATTGTTCATGAATCTTGATATAACGCCCACTGCATAGGCTATATCTGGTCGAGTATTAGTTAAATAGATAAGTTCTCCAACTAAACTCCTAAAATGTCAAGCATTTGCAGGATTTGAGCCATCTTCGAGTTGCAATTTTTCATTTGCATTCACTGGTGTTGCTGAAGTTTTTCAATCCATCATTTTGAATCTCTTGAGTAGTTCCTCAGCATATTTCTCATGAGACACAAATATACCTTCATCTATTTGCTTCACTTCCAAACCTAGGAAGTAATGTAATCTTCCGAGATCAGTCATTTCATATTTATTTTCCATGCATTCTTTGAATTCTAATATCAACGAGTTTGAGTTGTCCATATAGATCATATCATCTACATAAAGACAAAGAATTAAAAATTATGTATCATCCTTCCTTATGTAGAGATTTGACTCACTTTTGCTTCTGTTGAATTTGCACTGGATATGAAAATTGTCAATCTTGTTATACCAAGCTCTTGGTGCTTGCTTCAATCCATAGAGAGCCTTTAGAAGTTTGCATATTTTGGTCTCTTGCCCTTTAGCTTTATATCCTTCTGGTTGTTCTACAAATACTTCTTCTTGTAGTTCACTGTTTAGAAATGCTGATTTCACATTGAATTGATATAAAACCAATTTCATATATGTTGCAAGAGCTAAGAGAAGTCTTACAGTTTCAAATCTTGCAACTGGAGAGAACGTTTCTTCATAATCAATTCCAGGCTGCTGTGAATATCATTTCACCACTAGTCGGGTTTTGTATTTGTTGATGCTACCGTCAGCTTGCGTCTTTGTTCTGTAGATCCATTTGACTCCAATTATTTCTCGATCTTTTGGTCGATCTACCAGCTCCCAAGTTTTGTTCTGGATAATTGCATCTAAATATCCATTGCTTTTTGCCACACGTTATGTTTGACTGCATCTTCAAAATTGTATCGGCAGCAACAAATAAAGCTTGTGTTACTTCATAGATCTCTGTTAATGATTTATATTTTTGTGGGGATGTTGAATTTGTTGATGTAGAAGATGAACCAGAGAGAGATGATGATTCATTAGGCCGTAAAATATCTTCTTGTGACTCGCCTACAGATTGAGCTTCATCTTGAGATAAGCTGATCTCTTCTCCACTTTCATGACTTCTCCAATTTCAGCTTGATTGTTCATCAAACTCCACATTTCTACTTATAATCACTTTACCCGTAACTGGATTGTAAAGTTTATAAGCTTTTGAAAAAGAACTATATCCCACAAAGATGCATTTCACTGATTTTGAATCTAATTTTCTTCGGTCATGAGAGATTAGAGCAAATGTTATACAACCAAAGACCCTCAGGTGGCTTACCTCTGGTTTTCGTTCATACCAGACTTCATACGGTGTTTGGTTTAGCACAACTTTTGTTGGCGACAAATTCAGAGTGTATACCGCTGTGGAAACAGTTTCTCTCCAAAATTTATTCGGTAGCTTTCTTGCTTTCAAGAAACTCCTTGCCATCTCTACTACTGTTCTGTTCTTCCTTTCTGCTACACTATTTTGTTCTGTGTATAAGGAGCTGTTAATTCTCGTTTTATGCCTTGCTGCTCGCAAAACGACACGAATTCGCAGGATGTGAATTCACCTCCTCTGTCAGTTCTTAGCATTTTTATGCTTTTTCATACTGCTTTTCAATCAGCAGCTTGAATTTTTTGAAACATTCAAACGCATCTGGTTTGTTCAACAAAAAATATACCCGCTCATACGGCTAAAATCATCCGTAAATAGCAGAAAATACCTACTACCTCCGTTTGATGGTGTTTGCATAGGTCCAACTACATCTGCATGAATTAGACCCAAAGATTTGGTTGCTCTCACAGCTTTCGTTATCGGGAACGATTTCTTGCTCTGCTTACCGAGTATGCAATCTTCACATACATCGATTTTGCCAATCTTTGGTAATCTCATTACCATGTTCTTCTTATACAACAGTTGTAGCCCCTTGATGTTCAGATGTCCGTACCTGGAATGTCATAGTTTCGACGTGTTCGTTTCTTTGACGGTTAAAGCATGAGCATTCATGTTTGTCATTTTGAAAGGAAACAACCTGTTCTTTGTCATTTGTATTGTTATGACGTGATGATCGATTTCTTTGTCTTTGATCACACACTTCATCTCATCAAATGAAATGACATACCCCGAAGTCATTAGTTATCCAACGCTAAGCAGATTTTGTGAAAGATTAGGAATGTAGAAAGCATCTGTGAGTGTCTTTGTGTTACCTGATTCACATGATATCGTCCCATTTTCTTTTCCTGCCACTTGTAGCTTGTTGGTGTCACCTAACGTAACTTTCTGTTTGAAATTTTTGTCGAGATTTTTGAAGATGTCATGGATTCCCGTCATGTGATTTGAGCAACCAGTGTCGAGATACCACACAATTTTACATTCTTCTCTTTGTTAAAACGTCATGAAGAGTTTTAGTTATTCTTCTTCTTTTTCAGCAAAACAATCTTGTTCTTGTCTTTGTCGTTTCCATCAATCTGCTTTGATATGACCAAATTTGTTACAATAAAAGCATTGGACTTTAATTTGATTGCCTCCGCTACTTGATGATTCGTTTTGATTTCTTCTTCTTCCTCTATCGCGGCCTCTTCCACGATAGTTATTTCTTCCACGCCCTCTGTCATTTCTTGGTTCGTTCTTTTGCTCTGATGTCTCCTCCTTAACATGAAATGCCCTTTCTTCATGTTTTTCTTCCGTACGATTCAACCTTGCATCATGAGATTGCAAAGAACTCATTAGTTCATCAAAAGAATATGTCGTTAAATCTTTTGATTCTTCAATCGCTGCTACTACATGATCGAATTTAGGTGTTAGACTTCGTAACACATTGGCAACTATCGTCTCATCAGTGACTTTGTCAAAAAAGATCGCATTTGATTTACGATCGCAGTCACTCTGGACATGAAATCTTGTACAGATTCATTGTGTTTCATGTGCAAAGTTTCAAATTCTTGTCGTAAAAATTGGAGCTTTATTTGAATTACCTTTGTTGATCCTTTGAACGAAATTTACAGAATTGACCAAGTTTCATTTGCAGTTTCCGCCGCTGCAATTTTAGAGAATATAGATTCATGCACCGCCTGCTGAATAAATAACAAGGCCTTCGAGTCCTTCTTCCTATTCTCCCTTGCTCTCTCTTCTTCATCATTGTCAGAATATTCGTTCTCCACCAAGTCTCACAGCTCTTGAGATTTGAAGAGTGTTTTCATCTTGATGCTCCAATATTCATAGTTTTCTCCCTTGAATATTGACATAGAAGGTTGTGAAATGTTCATCGACGAAATGCCGTTGATCGCCATGAGTATCCTTAAAAAAAAACTTTGATAGCTCTGATACCACTTTGTTGGAGGTAGAGCCGGCAAACGAGCCGGCTCGAGCGAGCCGAGCTCGGGTTCGGCCGGCTCGTCGAGCTTGCCGAGCTATTCAAGCCGAGTCTGTCGAGCCTAATCGAGCCAAGCTTGTCGAGCTTTTTTTCAAAAAAATTTTGCTCGAGCGAGCTATCGAGCCTCGAGCCGAGCGAGCCCAACTCCCTAGCCTAATCGAGCCAAAAACGAGCCGAGCTTAAACGATCCGAACAATTCGAGTGTAATGAGTAATTTGAAAAATAATCATTATAAAATTTAAAAAATTACATAGCATTTATTGAAAAATTACATAACATTGTACCAAAATAATTATATTGTGCATCAATATTCAATACTCAATACATATGTAAACTTTAAAAAAAAATTAGTCATCAAATTCCAAATTTTTAAATTCTTCCTCGAGTTCATTATCTCGTTGTTGCTCTCTCGTAACGGCATCGCTCCAATCCTTCATGCATATGAGTGCTTCCACGAGATCCGGTGCAAAACTCCATCGTCGATCATCGTAAACGCGTCCACCCGCACTAAAAGCCGACTCGGAAGCTACAGTTGAAACAAGAGGAGTTAGTAAATCACGGGCCANTTAACGATATATTACCGATAAAACGTACATTGATGAGTAATTTGTTAATGCTTGAATAAATCGTCAACACGCGCGAAAGTAGTTCCGAGAATTGGAATTGAGAGCTTGAGAGAATTCAAGAAATTTTTTGGTAAATTTTAACACTCAAATCAACTCTATTTATACAAAAAAAAATCAAATATACCCGTTTTTTTCTCCCCTCCCGATTTACAACGGTCATCAGCCCGTTGCAAGCAGCCCACGTCGGCTGCTCTGCTAGAGAGAGAGAGAGAGAGAGAGAGAGCTCCCTCCCTCCCTCCTTCTCGCTGATGCCTCGACAAGGCGACGAAGACGAGGCGACGGCGAAGACGAGGCAACGACGACGACGACGAAGACGAGGCGAAGAGCGAGAGGCGACGACGACCGAGAGGCGACGAGCGAGAGGCGACGACGACCGAGACGACGGACGGCGAGGCGAGGCGACGACAACGGACGGCGAGGCGAGGCGACGATATCGGCAACGACGACGGACGGCCCGACGAGGCGCGACGTCAAGCCTCGTCGGGCTCGCGAGCCTCTTTCGGCGAGCTCGGCTCAGGCTCGAGCGAGCCAGGCTCGGTACTGTTCTGGTCCGAGCCTGGCTCGGCTCGACAAAAATACGAGCCGACCGAGCGAGCTAGCCGTTTGCCGGCTCTAGTTGGAGGTTGAGAGAATTCTAGACAATAAATAAAGAGAAAAAGAAAAAAACTATTTTTACAATTAATATTTCTTAACAATCATGTAGCCTTTTTATAGAGGCTATTATAAATATAACTCTTAAATCACACTTAAAATATTTAATAATAAAAATATCTAAGAATTTATTATTATAATTATTTTAAATATTATTATTTTTATAAGTTTCATTTTGATTTATTCCTGATGAATTTATTATTTTCATGCTTTTTTTCTTGAAATTAATTTCTTATAATTACCTTTGAATTATTTTTCAACAAAAAAAATATGGCCTTGGTCATCACAGCCGCAGCAGCCGAGCACCGCGTTCCGGTCAGGATCAGACCTTTCAGTATTCTCCGGCTGCTTATTCGACGCCTACCAAGACACCCTTTACGCCCATTCCAATCACCAATTCTACCGTGACTGTGATATCACCGGCACCGTCGACTTCATCTTCGGAAACGCCGCCGTCGTCTTCCAAAACTGCAACATCATGCCGAGACAGCCATTAAGCAACCAGTTCATCACCATCACCGCACAGGGAAAAACGGACCCTAATCAGAACACCGGCATTTCCATCCAAAACTGCACTCTTTCACCTCTGCGTGGAATCGCTCTCTCAGCTCAAACCTACCTCGGGAGACCATGGAAAGCTTATTCGACGACAGTCGTCATGCAGTCCAATATTGGGTCATTCCTGAACCCCTTGGGCTGGACTCCATGGGTCACAAACGTCGAGCCGCCGAGCACGATCTATTACGCCAAGTATCAGAACACCGGCGCTGGCTCGTCGGTGGCCAAAAGGGTTAAGTGGTCTGGTTATAACCCAGCTCTGACGGCCGCTCAAGCCGGAAAATTTACAGTAAACTCTTTCATACAAGGTATCGAGTGGTTGATGGCGACAAACGTCCAATTCGATGCATCGTTATGATCTCATCAGTTCGGAACCGATAATTTTTCATTTTTTGCAGTATTTGTTGATTTAATTGACTGTAGTCGTCTCAATAAGACAACATGGTTGTGAAAGCACCGCTGCCGTTGATTTCCCTTCTTCTTCATCTTCCACATCGCCATCTTCTTTTCCATCTTCTAGGTCTTCTCAGCCTGTAAACTTCTCGCCTCTTTTAGCTCTATTTCTTAGTCTTGATATCATTTCCCTTTTTATCTAGAATCATCGATTAGTTGGTGTTTGTTTGTCTAAATGGGACGATATCCTATATGATCAAGAAACATGCTTATCAACTTATTCACAGAAAACCCACAAGCCATGGCAAAAAAGAGAGAAGCTTTGATAAACAACATGACTTATCATCACCGGCATTGATAGACAAATGAGATAGACAAATGATAAGACGATTGATAGACAAATGATAAGACGTGTTCTGCGGGTCCCATTTTTTCAATGTTGTTATAAAAGTCAAAATCTCTCGCTCTCGGTGCCCACACACCCTGACCCGACAGCATGCGAGAAAATTAATCACGATGACACAATGGTCTAGAAATGAGAGGCTATACATGTCGTCTATAAAGAGCAACCTCACATTAGAAGATTAAACTCCCACACTGCGACCACCAGGTTTCGAACCTTAACTCTTGTTCCAAATCTATCATCTTTTAATCAACTGAGTTACGCTCGTGCGAGCCCCATTTTCTCAATGTTTTATGATCATTGAGGGATACCTTGACTAGAGAACAGTCTTTTTTTCCTGGATCTTCATCGTCTTCTTGAATCCTGAATTAAATGGCAGCAATATGTTCTTCCGTTTCAGAAGCTTTTGTTAAAAAAGCTTCTCCTCCAGTTGTTAAACCAGAGAGAAAAGCATGGATATTTAAAACCAGAAAACTCTCAGTTAAGAAGTCTCCGACGGTCCAGATCAGATCTTCGATCAAGAACAAGGTCAGTGATTTCTTCAACCTTTTCTGATCTCTCTTGCCCAGAATAGAGCTTCCATTAATGACAAGTTTCTGATGGGTTGGAGCAGGTTTACGAGGATCAATCAGAGGGCGTAATTTGCTACACGAATGAAGATGGCGAAATGATCTTCGAAGGATTCGAAGATCCTGCAGGGCCGACGATCTTCAAATCATTTTTCTGACTCATCGGGCCGACAATCCTGTCCTTTTTCAAGTGTAGGATCATCCAAAAAATAGTTTCCATTTTCGAAGTTTGTGAATAAACAAAACCTGTTGGCAGCCTGATCAATTTCTACCAATCAAAGCCTATGAATTCTTATTCAGAATTACAAAATCAAATTTGCAGGCTAGAGAGAGAGAGACCAACATTTCAAAATATAACATGCAATATAAAGGATAACTAAGTTTCACAAGGAATATCTATACAGCTTGCCAAGCCAAAAACATGAACAATTGACTCCTAGTACTACACATTTTTACAAACGGTCAATGAGGAGGTCATCCAATACTATACCTCTCATGCCATAGCTGCTCTATTTAGCACCTTTATTCTTTTTCTGACAAATATTTATGAATCAAGCACTAAAGAAGAACAAATAAAAGCTATATCCAATCGATGGAGACTTCGAAAAGGAAACAAATAGCAAAGACGAGCGATTTAGTCGCTGAATCATTCAACCACCATCGCAGAATGCGACTTATAGTCACATAATTCAGACTGAGACTTACTTGGAACTATTGAAGGAGGAGACCATTGATCGGGGACCATCAGAAAATAGGTGGTCATCGCTTTCCTGAACCTCTTCTTGTACTGCTTGGGAGAAATCACAGTCGGAGCATTCTTCGGTCCACCCAGGATTCCAGAAGCCTTCACCCATGTCTCGAGATGCTTGTCCCAAGTGTATTGCCTCATAAAATCAATGATGCCAAGAACTAATTCGTGCTTCTCCTCATCAACTCCGAGCAGCAAAGAATAATCCATCACTCCGATGGACTGCATAAGCCAAGCATTTATAATGCATCACAAACTACTACAAATTGTTTTAAAAATAGAAAAATGATAAATTTATCTTTTTAGCATATACCTTCCTCTTAACATACTTTCTAACGTGTCAAGTTGTGATTGATGTAGTTATCAATCACAACTCGACACATAAAAAAGTATGGTAAGAAGGTATGTTAAGAAGGTAAACTTAGAATTAGCTTTTAAAAATAATTCTAGATTGGAAAGCTCAATGTTACCGCAAGAAAAGAAGTATCGTTCCAGACCGCTCTTTCCAACAAGCGTTTTGCCTTGTTGCCCACAAAAATGGGAGAAGTTGGCATCGCTTCGATCAAATTTTGATCAAGCAAAACCTTGTTGTTCCCTGTCGAATCTGGATTATACCGAGACCTTGCCGATCCTTTGAGATCGTAAAGCCTCGTCACATTCCTTTGAAATAGGAGATTCTCCATAACGAGTATGTCCATCTTCGATTCCCTTTCTCCTTTAAGATGCTTAGTCACCTTGAATCAGTAACAAAGAGTAGATTAATAAGCATCAAGTATTAGACAATTACAAACTTCACTTTTTAACTCAAAAGGAAGATATTGATAAAAGTTAATGTAATTTTTGACTTCTTAACATACATTCTCGTTGTATTTGCTGATATATCGAACTGTGATTTATGCAATAAATATAATAAATAATTTATTTATTTATAATACATTAAATATACTTTAAATAAATTAACTATAGTTCGACTCATCAATGTAAACAATGAGAATGTATGTTAAACTTAACATTAATCTTCATGAAATCATCAATTTAAATTTTCATAATAACTAGATGACACTAGGTTATGAAGCCCCAAGATGGAATACCTGATAAATTCCCAGGATCTTTGCTAGGCATGTCGGACTTCCAGAAGCAATCGATTGAGATAAATACTTGAAATATCCAGGAGCAAATTTTATAAAAGATTCAAGCTCTGTCTTGGTGACTTGCTTGATGATGAACCTATCGTCTGAGGTTTTTGCAAAAAAAACGTTACTTTTACCACCCTGGGCTCCCCATTTTTTACACCGACTAAGGGACCTCACAAAATCTATATCAGAAGAACAACATATCCTCCTCAAAGCTTCAAATCGTTTCGCATAGTAACAAACAACAGAATATTTCACCTTTCCGAGTAGCCCATCATCTCCAAATGAAACTCTCACATGCAGGGACTTCGTATACGAAAGCGGATCCAAAAAAAATGCGCTACCAGCTCCAGAAATCGATCCAGATATGGATGAGAAGCTGTCCTCTAAAGAGCTAAAGCTCTTCTGCGATTCAAAGCTCGTGTCGTCGGACGTGTGAGTCAATGAATCCGAAAAGGATAAAGAAGACATAACATCCCCACATTCTCTCGATCTCTCTGCTTCATTCATCACCTGGATATGATAGTCTTGTGAAACTAAAGCATAAGCTACTACGCTTGTTGGCTCATCATCATACACAGGAATAACAGTATCATTTACACCAACTGGCAGAAGTAGTCTAGCCTCACCTAGCAGCTCCGACACCCGAAGGGATGAAACATAAACAGGATTATATTCCCCAAATGTATCAATTTTTTGAGAACTAGCAAAAAAGCTCTTGTTGAACAAACGATAGAAGTTCAAGAATGGCATCCCTAACCAACTCACAGAGCCTTCCATACTAGCAAGTGCCTTTGCCGAGAACTCCTCAGAAAGCGATCGAGAATGAGAAGGCTTCTGACTGTCATGGTCAACCTCAACCTGTTCAGTCATAGTGGTAGTCATCGATGCCAAGGATGAATTAGAAAGTCCTAAGGAATTATCCGTTACAGGTATGCTTGCTGGCTGATTTTCACCAGTCCAACTTGCATCAAGCGAATCTGACAAACTGTGCATGATGGGAAACTGCCCGTCAGAAACAGTTCGACCAACATTCACCCTGGACTGGAGAGATGCTGGTAAACCAGAGATGCTTATACTGGTAGTTGGATTGACTTGATCTTCTTTATCAAGATCTTGGTCTCCATTTTGCTCCATTTCCATCTCTTGATCTTCTTTATCAAGATTTTCATCCTTATGAGAGTCCGAACTACCAATGCCATCTACCAGCTTTACAGGCAAAGTAATTTCAGGATCCTTCTCACTATCAGCACGAGAATGCTCCTCGTATTTTGAAATTAGGCAGCCATCAGTACTCTGAAGGTTGAAATCATCCGATTTAGCAGCATAAATAAGACGATGGTCCCACATATAAGATTGAAAAAATAATTGCCTCCGCAGGCGGTTTATCTCAAGAATGTCAATAACAGGTTGGCCGATTTTCACCTCCCTGTTCATAGCTTTCTGGAGTGATGCCTAAAACAATGTCAAATAAAAAGTTCAAACCAAATAGATGGAGCAGAAAGACAAACTGATGTGTATAACTACATTTTAGATTCAATTAAACTTAAGGTGAGTGGAAGTTAAGAAAAACGATATCTGCAAAAACTAGTTAACAAAAAATTAGGAATGAGAGAGAGGGTTGTGCAGAATTTTCAGAGCTACCATGCTGGTGTTTAGGGGATAATATCAAATTGCTACTTTTTCATGAAAGTTTTTTTTTCCTTTTTAGTTCTACTCTTACAACCTAAGTTGTATCATAATATGCTAAATTAACAAAAGAAATGAAAGAGGCTACTTACAGACCAAAGCTTTGAGGCATATCGACTGATGATGTAAGATCACACATAATAAGTCCCCAAATAGTTCAAATATTTTGATTTCTAACAAATAATTGAAAGAGTTCCAAATTATTTCAATCACGTGATCACCACTCAAGCAGCCAATTCATAGCTAAAACTATGAGTGTTCTTCCTTTCATTTTCCCTCAACAGTAATTTACACACTACCTCTGTAAGACTCTAATAGGAATATATTGTAATATTAAAGCAGTTGATAATAGTAGTTAAAAGTAGATAGAAGTTGATGATAGTTTAAGGAAGTTAGAAGAGTTAGATGTTATTAAATAGTTAGGAGTTCATTAGAAAGAATCATTGTAGAGGTGGTCAATTAGTAGGAAGTAGAGAGTCCTCGAAGTCTCTCAAAGTGTGTGTACGTGTTACGTTTTCGTGTGAATAATACATAAGATCTGTTCGGATTCTATGAAACTTACCTCAAATTCTGCTTTTTCCATCTGCAACATACCCTCTAGTTCTGCAATTTGACGTCTAGATTCCAATATTTTTGCACCACTATTAAGTGCTCTTTTCTCAGCAATTTGACCTATTGCATTTAAGACTTCAGAAAACAAAAGCTCTGCTTGGTCAACCACCTGCTACATGCAAACAAGAAAAATGAAATCGCAAAATTAGAAGTTCCACAACAATTTTTTGTTCATCCAACCTCTTCTGTTTCTTTCTGTATCCATTCCTGCTTCTCGCACCCAAAATCCAGTCTTGATGGTGGAAGACAGACAGAATGAACATAAATTGATGCATACCGAAAGCAAGCAACCATTTTCCCAAATCTGAAAAAATTAGAAAGAGTGATGCAAAATCAATCATTTCCCTAGTTGTCGTTGTAATAAAAGATCCTAATCCATTTCCACCAATAATAAATGCCAAGAGACTCCAACTAATAATATCCTAACCTAGCATATAATAAAACACTTAAAGCCATTAAAATATGGTGGTTGATATCCAATCAGAAAAAAAGAGAGACTTCCAAATTCCAGCTGATGAAATTGCTTTCATAAAATAATATCACCGAAGAGATACTTAGTCAGCGAAATTACCCATAGAAACGAAGGCAGTCTCTATGCAAAGAATGACCACAGCTAGCCACTCTGCTGGCAGAGGCATGGTTTGAGAAACTGAGCTCCAAAAACTTACCAAAAGATAAGCCCCAAGCAGCATCTGACATTATAACTCTTCGAGTAGCAGGAGGAAAACCGTTACTTCTTGGGCATTGCAAGCATCTATGCCACATCCAAATCTTTCCTTCTTTTTCGCCAGGCAATAAAATCTCTTGTACTTTTTTAACAGATATAGTAAGAGTGCCCTGCCTGTGCGTATAACAATGAACATGGGCTTCTGATGGCATTTCACAAGAACGACATCTGTAACTCTGTTCAAAAAGTATAATCAGGATTTGAATGAACATATTAACTTATAAAACAAAGCAACTCACCTGATCAAATAAATGGTCTCGTAGAAAACGGCCCAAAGGCTTATCGAAACTACCATAATATTTTATTCGAAAAAGATGGGACCTCTCGCATACTGTCCCCTTCCATACACATCTGGATGACAATGATACCAAAATACTTTGGTGGTCAGATGGCGATGGAGGAAACTCTTCCTTTAGAAGTTCAGGCCCTTCTTTTAAAGATCCTGGATCCTCTTGATGGTTTTCACCATTTTGTTGAAGAAAAGATAACTCCGAATTGGTTGCCTGATTGCCAACTACTGAACTTGGATGATTATCAGAAGTTTTACGCAAATGATCCTGATCAAAGGCCTCACAAGGCTCAAAACTATTAACTTCAAAGTCATTTCCCGATTCAGAAATGCCTTTTTCCCCTGGAAATGGTTCTGCTAAAACATGTCCTGTAATCAAATTTCTGTACTCAGATTTGTTTGGAGGAGGATGATTGGTACCATAAGACTCTGAAACAAACTGTGCAGGAGAAGCAGAAGACAAGAAGGCAGAACCCATTATAGTTGATATTGCGTTGGTAGCTTGTGGGCTAGGATCACCAAGAAAGTGAGCTAGAGAGCTGCTGATCGATGGGGATGAATCTGAGGGAGGGAAACTATTTGATCTTTGTGGTTCCTCGCCAGGTTGCAGAACTTGAGATTTTCCATTGGTAGGAAAACTGAATCCAGGCACTGTTGATATGGATCTCTCTACGCTTGATGGCTTATATGGAAGTGCCACAGTTATTGGAGAGTTGAACGGAAGTTCTGGTAGAGAAGCTCCTTCATCGGCAAGAAAAGATGTCTCCAGTCCCAAATGATAAGCAGCAAAAACTCCATACTGAACTACATGTTTAACTTTCTTCAACTCATCTCCATTAGCCCCTCTTAATAATATCTGAAAAGGATAAGAAATGAGTTAACAATAACATCTGTGATACACTACAATGTCACTTCACTCATTTAGTATCGAATGTCAAAAAAGATTTACAAAATCAGCATTTTTTTAAATCAGTTGCCCCAAAAAGAAAAACACTTAGCAAGGAGAGAAAAAGAACCCCAGCCTATTATAACTGAACTACATGTGTGCCCATCAGACTTTTATTATCTAGCGATTTCAGCTTTTATTGGATTTTCAGTAAAAAGAAGTGCATGCATAATAAATTACAAATTAAAAATAGTGGGGTTGACATTAACTTACAGTACAACCCAATGGCTTTGGGCAGCCTTCAAAAAACATGAGGGTCTTCACCAATTTTTTCCCACCTTGACCAGCTGTACCAAGATCTTCAAGAAATCTCTCTACATGAAATGTGTCACAGTAACCCAATTTCTTAGATGAGAGATGATCAATTGAAGGAACTATTGGTGCACCTGTGCAACGGGCTATCCGTTCTAACAAAGGTCGCTTTATGTTAAGAACAAGGGATATGTCTTTTGCTAGAAGATAATCTTGTGCAAACCGAGAAACTGATTTCTCAACCAAAAGAACATCAGGTTGATGTGCATCAATCTTTGCCACTGCCATTTTTAAGTGGTCCATTTCCTAGACAATGGCATAAGGCACATCAATATGCTACTCGAATTAACAATTAGACACAATGAAGGTAAAAGGTTACACAACCTGTTGCAATAATGTGTCAAAACTTGACAAGAGATTAGAAACGCGCTGGTATTCAAGAGCCCCTCCAAGAATAAAAATGCGAGGTCTCTCTATTTTTGAAGTCATTCGTCGATGAGCCACATTTTTTTTGCAAACAACTCCTTTTACTACCATACTAAAATAGAAGGCAAACCCAAATCAGGGGAAACATAAAGGGCAGCAACAAGATCAAAATGTATTCCAACAAAGATTCTTAAATTCAGAAAATATAGGCTAACCTCAATCTAAAACATATTATACCTAGATAGAAAAAATTAGATGTTCCTTTGATTGAGGGTTTTTTGTAAACAAACACGAGCTTGGAGTGTTTTCCTCACACTGTAAATATCAGTACTCATAATTCAATTATCCTCGTAATTTTATTTTAATTTACACCGATGTTTGTATAGTTTCAATTTAGTTCTGAATGGTCTTCAATTTTCTTTTATAATTTAAAAAAGAAAAAGAACTCACAGAACAACATCGAGAATAATTAAAACTAAAATAGTTAAGAAATTTTTTATATACTAACAATTACCTAAGTAAATCTTATTCATTTCACTTCATATTGGTTGATTTGGCTGAAACATTATTCCGCTCCTTACATTTTTGTTGAATTTAATGACTAGAATAGATTGCAGAACAAATTAAAACCGAAATTGAAATTACAAAAGACTTCATGAAGAGATTAAAATGATATGAACCCCTAGTGATTAAATAAAAATGCAAAACAGAATTACAATAAAGGGCAGACATTCTAGACATATGCAAGCTCTCATTACAATAATTGCTCATAAGTATCAATATCTCTTAATCGTTTAATTGAGATTCAAACAAATGACACCCATTAATCTCGACATTTTATCTTCCTTAGTAAATTCCATGAGAACTCTATCATAAAACTACAAAACTACATGTAAGCGACTTGTAAACTACAAAGAGTAAAAGCATATTTTGCTTCAAATATTTTTATTAATTCAAACTTATCACTAGACTAACCTGTTGCAGCGATGTCCAGATGCTATGCATTTCACCTTCACGTAACCACCTGGATCCATCCCCCCACCTTTGCTCATGTCTGGTTTTAAATGTGAAGCTGCTTCCCAGGAAAGAGATGATATAATCTCTAACCAACCTTCTTTATCCCCTTCTTCACCCACAGGAAGGTTCTCAACTTGCAGTAGCTGAGATACTAAAGCTCTAAAGTGGCCATCTACAACCGTCTTCATGGCCCTCTTATGTTCCTCACAAGATCTGTCCCTAGTACGATACTCCCCACTTCCAAAACTGCTAGAAGCCTGTAAATATCCCCACTCGCCTAAATCATTCCCTTCTTCCTCTTCATCATCAAATAGAGAAGCTTCCCTCTCATCCTCTTCGTCTTCTGGTTCAGGAGGCAGCCAGAGAAGTCCATTGTTATCAAAATCCCCAGGTTCCGAATCTGCTGTAGGAGACATAGATGTGGTTGCATAATGAACATTGTCATTTTCATCCTTTTTGCCAGGTTGTGTGTTCTCCTCCCCATGAGAATCAACAGTGTCATTCAGCGGAGAGGTACTTAAACATCTTTCATAAGGACTCTCTTCGTTAGGATAAACCTGATGTGACCTATCATCATTATTCATCTCGTCATACACAACCTGAGAGAAATAGCCGTTGGTTAGAGGAGAATGCCTTGCCTCATTATCTACTTGATACACCCCATATTCATCATCCTCATCATCACTCCTGCAACCAAAAGGGGTAAGCATGTAAATAGAAAATAAAACACATTACAAGTCAGTCTCGTTGCCTCCCAATTCCACTTTCCTATGTATACCTGAATGAATAGTTCAATGCTCTAGTAGCAAGTATATTAGACGTATTAGCATGGGCAAGCCAATAGACCATCATCTAAAAAAGGTTTTAATTTTTTTATCATCCTAACATCGAGCTATTTTTTGCAGGACCTCCTCTACAGTATCCGCAATAGAGTGCAATAGAGTTTAACCACTTTATCTTCTTTCTTTGATGTATTCAATTTATTTTCATAAAAACAGATTTTGTCTTCAATTTATCTTTCCAAAATTTTCATAGAAATATATTTATTATATTAGAGTTTCAAATCATAACTCAAACTCTATCACGATATGCTCTAAAGTGCGATTTTGTTCTTTAACACAACTGTGAATCTAGTGATCACTGCATTCAACAAGAGTTTTTGGCATATAATGACATTAATTCTAAGACGGGATGAATTTGAAACTAATGGCGAATATTTGAATGAGACAACTCGGGGGTTTAGCAAGTCAACTAGTATTGTCAACAAACATCATTAGTTCGTCTCCAATCAAAAGCATATACGTTTTCAACAACAAAGATACTGGAAGAAGAGCTCGGTAAAATAGAATTATAGTCGGTTTTGGATGAATGAAGAGAATAATTCTTCATTATATATCATTTATATAATGAATAGGGTAGCACACAATTACAATGTACATAAGGAAACTAATTTGTTAGACAATTAATTATTATTTAAAAAAACCAAATACCCTATAATTTTAGAAGTATTAATCCTTCATAATTTTTACAGATTTTATAACATTTTCCCTCAAGTTGAATCATAAGTGTCTATCATTGTCAAGATAATTCACCACACAATTGGATATACTAAAACATGTACGCTAAGGCCCGAGCCCCACCAAAGTCACACAACAACCATAAAGGAACCTAATCCCAAAAAAAATGAAGAATCTTCAACAAAATACTTTGCTCACTAAACGAGACATAGTGTCGGCCAAGAAGGGCATAGATCAGTTTAAGCACAATTGGAAAGAGATCAACTAGGAAGATCTGTGATAAGATCCAAAAGTATTCTATTGATTTAGTGAACAACAAACGTAATGAAACGTACACACTTTGAAAGAGTTCGACAACTCTCCTCCTCTAATGATAACTTCTCTATTAACCTACTAAATATTTAACATCATCTAATTCTATTAACTACCCTTAACTACCATCAACTTCTATTAACTATATTTAACTGCTAGGAACTACAATTTTAATATTACAATATATTTCTGTCATTACTCTCCCTTAAAACACACATTGTCTTCAATGTGAAAAATAAAAAAAAATGTTCCCTTATAGAAGGAGGTTTTCAATGATCATTTGTTATCCCATATTGCACTTTGAACAAAGAAATTACGGTGAATGTTGCTGAAGTTAGGTTTGCCAATAAATGTTTTGGACATAAACTGCATAATAGAAGCCAAGCAACTACCAAATTGAAAATGGGCTTTTCTTTAAGACGTCCAGCAACCCCAAGTCCTCAACAACATAATTGGGCTTTTTCTTATGAATTCAACCCACATCCTTGATATTCCCACTCTACTCTCATCTTTATTTCCCATTAAGGTATCATTCCATACTTGCCCTTTCCACCCTTTTAAGCCCCTTGTACGTGATATTCAAGGGTTTCTTCAAACACTTTTGGGAACTCCACTTTTAACTAATATTTCGTGACTTTTCCACACACAATAAGTACCCTTCTTTTCTTTCTACTCTTCTCAGCTCATAATAAAACTCAAATCTTATAAAAAGGATTGTGCTGAAAGGAAGAATGGAGAATAAAGATTTTGATAATGAAGTACATTGCATGAGAGTTTATTCCCTAGTTTCTCATTTATTTTCTGTTACGTATAGAAACAACTTTTCCATTGCACCAACATTATAGTTAGATATATATTTGACTGATCAACATCACATATTTGCGGTCTATTTAGCCAACTTCTACAGAAACAATTTCCCTCCTACATCTTAGTCATTCCCTTAGAAAACGCAATCTTCCAGATAAAAATCAGCAATACAACATAAAGTTTACTGTAATATAAATTTGATAGAAAGCATAAGGAGAAAAGGCCAAACCTGTCCCTAAAACAGTTGGACTGGTCTAGCACATCTGCTGCGACTGCAATCAGATCTTTGCTCCTTTCTAGTGCTAGCTCACCCTCCCTTCCAAAGCTCGCTTCCATAACAGACAAGCCAGGACTAGAATTCTCTTGAACTTGTCTTGAAGTTCCAATAGAGCATGGTGTAGAAAGGATAGTAATATTGCTGCTATTCACAGTGCTGCTTGACCGGCTGCTGGCCACACTAGTTGCCGATGGTGAGGTGCAGGGATCTTGACCAGCAGCCGCCACTAGATTATCTATTGGGCCTTGTTCCCATTGCTTGTAGCAGAAGTTACACACTCGAATCCTCTCCCTTTCCCAGTCTTCTTGAACGATATTTGGGTCACTAGGACTAGCCGGGACTGAATTGGATGTGCACTTGGTACAGAAAACACGTCCACAAAGTCGACAATGGTGCCTTCGGTTGATGATAGTGAATTGGGCGTCACATTCATAACATACCATACAGCTGTGATCGGGCATCCAAAAAACCTTTGAAACATTAGGCGGCTCAGATCTCCAAGGGATCCACGATTTTACTGTGCTGACCAGTCCGTGCAATGTCTTGTCGGGGGAATCCATTGAAAGAGTCCTGAGAGCTGGCACATTATGACACGCTCATTTGCTACACAATCATTCTAACAACTTCAGCTCCAAATGAAGAAACCAATCCCAAAGGCAAACCAGAAGAGAATTGAGAAACTGTGAACCTAGTCCAATTCAAACCAAATTAAAAATTTCCAAGACAGAAAAATCAAGTTCAATTGATCAGTATCCTCGATCAGTCTATAAATCCAATAACTCGCCCTACCCAAAGCTTATTTCAACACAATTTTGTTTCCTATAGATTGAGATATAGTTAAATTTAAGAGAAATTAAAGAAGACCGCGTTCAGAAATGAAACCTATATGCTCGGAGCCATTGAGAATTTCCGAAGCAAACATCGAGAAATGAACGCACCTTTTTTAGATGATCCAACTCACACCTCTCCTGCCTCAAATGATCCACCCCTATCCTCTTAGCATCCAACAAAGCAGATTTTCGAAAATTTACGAATACAAATGTTAGACCAAAATAGGACCAATAATCAAATCAAAGCCCAAATCATCGAGTATCACCATTCCAATAATTTCAGAAAAGATGAGGAAAAACAAATCAAACGAACGTACAATGAATAGTTCTAAATGGTTAACTCGAACTGAAAGCAACTTTAACCGAAAACAGAGAAAGCAGGCACCGCGTGGAAACACGCCACGTCTAGAAGAAAACCGTGATTCAGCGCCGAAAGCTCGGACGAGAAGAGATAGAGGGTGGAATAGTATTTTGAAAGATTGGACGAAAATATAGCACACCCAGAAAGCGATTAATCAACATAAACCTCCATTGATGATCGGCTGGAGAAAGATGAATCAGAAAATGTAGCGCCTGTAAAAGCTATCCCCTCAAATTTTCACAACTTTTGAAGAACACTCGTTTGACAGACTTTCAAGATTCAAGAAAACGAGATTATTTATTTATTGATTTTTCTGAAAAAAAAAAAACAAAGAATCATTGGGTTGGATTGAGAGTGAGGCTCAAAGTGATCATAAAAGAAGAGATCATTTTTTCTCGTCTCCGTCGAAAATTGAATTAGTGGGTTTTCAATGGGCTCAAGACAGCGACCGCTCAAGCATTCCTTTCCCCTTTACACTCCTGGCAACGACGTCGTTCCCTCTCAACCAATCACAACCTTGGAGATGAGCAAATATCCATATTATCCTCCTTATTTATACCAAAAGGTAAAATCTCTCGTTCCCAAGATCCTCACATCCCAGCCCGACAGCATGTGAAGGGGTTAATCACGGTGACTCAGCGGCCCAGAGATATGAGGCCTTAACCTGATGTTCTAATGAACTACTATAACATTAAGGGTAACAACTCTCACAGTAGAACATCGCAGGCGTCGAACCTAGGCTCTTTATACCAAATCTACCATCTCTGAGCCAACTGAGCTATGAATGTGCGGGCCATATTATCCTCCTTATTAATAGTTAGTAACGTCTTTCAAAAAGGGCCGAATTTGTTGATTTTGATCAAGTTCTAATATTTATTTTAAATAATTATGATTCATGATATAATTCAAGTTTTTTATGATTAAAACCCATAATCGTGATAAAATTAGGTAAATTTTGAACTCTTAATAAAATACAATATAAATTTTAAAATTGATTACAAACTAGCTCAATCATTCAAAATTCGACTTAAATATAATAAAAACATATAATTTATTTTTTTATTTTAATTTTTTAAAATATCAAATAAAACTATGATAAAATCGTAACTGCATTGTATTTAATGGTTCCGGTACCAAAAAAATAAAATTCTGAGTTCCAATCTCATTTTAGGATACACCTGGGACGAATCGGACTGAGTCGTGCTCACCCCTCCATATCCCTCTTTGCAAGCTTATAGTGATCAATTCAAAGGTAAAAATCAATTTAAATGTCATTCGTTAGGTAATTGTAAAGTTTGAATATTAAAATTAAAAATGAAGCTTGAACTCTAGCGGCAATTAGTGTCACACTGAGCCAACTCACGCAAAAAATTTGTGCGGGTTGCAACAAAATTCTACGAAAACTAATGATCTCCTACAATAAACATATGGGGTCATGACATTGTACCGATCCTTTGGCCATGTGAAACGCTACAAAAATTGTGACTTTTTGACACCATTAATCATTTGACTGTTAAATGGATCGTCGTCGAAAAGAATTATGAAATCATGATTCAACAACAAAATGTTGATCTCAACATGGATCGATATTCAATTTCTCCATCAAATATATGTTCATGTAACTTACGAGGTTTTAATGTACATCGTGCATCAATTTACACTCAAAACACAATTGTTTTTTATATTATGTTTTCTTTTATGAAAGTATTTTACTTTTGATTTCCAAGCAATAATAGAATTTATTACGTCTTGTTTAGTTGTGTTTCAATTTTTTCAAAAGTCAAATTAGAATCGAATCGATCAATTAAAGCTGAAGTCCTTTGTTTGTTTTTTTAAAATCGATTGGAAAATTAACTAACCGACCCAAAATCGAACAAAACTAACAAAATAATGGAACTAACCGATGAAAAAACCTTAAAATCGGTATCATGCCGAAACCATGATTCAATTTTTGTTTCTAATTTCTAGGATGTTTATTTTTAATGAAATTGGAATTTGGTTGAGACTTGAGGTAGAAAAATAATTAAAAAAAATAGAATCCATGGGGAAAAATCGATACGAACCGATTAGTTTTAGGTTTGTAAAATTGAAACTGAACATGGGGAAAAATTGCAAGGACCGTAATTAAACTGAATGGAAATATACGGTTCGATTCAAATTTTGTTTCGGTTTTTTTTAAGATTTAAAAATTAAATTTGCAAAATGTAATATAAAACTACGATAATCTAATAAACTTATATCATCCATTATCATCGATAAAATATTTAGCCAAAAACTCACAAAACTTAAAACAAAATATAAAATAAAATCATGATATTTATTTTCTTCAATTTAGTTAAATAAAATATAAAATCAAAACTAAATATTAAGTTCAATAAATATTCATGTCTATAATCTTGAAATACAAAATTAATAAGTAAAATACAAAATTAAGATAAACTACTAAATTAACGAACTCATAATAATTTGTATTCATTAGTATAGAAACATCGAAATCTACAAGTTTTTTAAATTTTGATGGTTGGTTTTCTTTTTTAGTTGATATAAACTCATGATATATCATTTGTTTCGTTATTATTTAGAATAATAAAAATAAATAATAATTAAGTGATTCAGTTCAGTTTTGAAGGATCCAAACCTAAAAATGAACCGATAAATTTGGGTTTTTTTATAAAATTGAAGTTGGTGTTTATTTTCGTCAAAATCGATCAAGTTCTAATTTCACTTTGCTTCAGTTTGTCAGTCAGTTCGATTTTGCTTATATGTTCAGTGTCCTTTCGCTTATGAGTAAGCAAAATTTGATTGAAATTATCAGTTTTGATCTGATTTCGATCTCAATTTTTTTAAAAAATCGTAATTCATAGCTCATTTCTCATCTTTAGAACAAATAGCATAAAACCAAAATGAGAACCATGAAAAAAACTTGAAATTAGATAAAATTCATATTAAATTTTAATAAAATTTTATATAAATTCAAAAATCGATTATAAAATAGAAAATATTTTATTTTATATTTTAAAATTTTAAATAAATGCTAAAAACTAAATAAAATTAGAACCACGTCATATTTTATATGATTATATTCTGATTCAAAGAAAGCTTGTATTTCGATTCTAGTTCATTTTTAGATAAAATGGAGCTTCCACAGTCACATCAGACAGGCGTCTCGCAATCGCAGGAGACTGGCGTTCGAACCCATGACTTCTGATTTTGGAACCGTCTCTCTCGCGTGCTCGAGAAGAAAGAAGGATTTCAGACAGTTTCTGGGCTTTCTTAGCAATGACCTCACGTGTATGGCAAACTTCGCGGAAATTGAAGTAACGCCATTTACTTCGACGAACCTCAAAAGGCGAGGTTGTAAAGGAAACTTGAATAATTTACAGGACAATTTTTTGGAGCTCGACAATGATGTTACATTCACAATTTCCGAATCTTTTGGGCGCCCATTTAATGCAAAATTGCGACTGCAAAGTCTACTGTTTCCTGGATATTGGCCCCAACGAGTAGATCGTTTCCTCTTTTAAATGAAAATAGAAGATTTCGATTACTTGTTTTAATCGATGAGATGTTAAATATGCTCGATAACACGTTGCCTTTTGGGCTTCTTTCGGTGATGGTTTCCGATTGATTCTCGTAGTTCGTCGAAGATCTTTTGTTGGGTTTCGTCAGTTTCAATTTGTACGATGTTTGACCCAGCGACGCACTGTAATAATGGATATATGACTGATGGGAACTGAAATTTAATTTAGCTTCATGATTGGGAGATTTGATTTCGAGTTTATTTCGGGGAGTAGTCTAGATAGATAATAATTCTTATTTCTATTTTTTAGGATTTATTTTTAAAGTTGAGAATTTTAAGTCGCTAGGGTTGGCTTTTCGTACTCGACTTCGTGTTTGGTGCTGGTTTTTGATTTGAGAGGCGACGAACTCTCTCTAGTTATCGATTTTTCTTGATTATCTCTTTTGGGTATTGCAATTTCTTGATTATTGCTTCAGGGTGGGTGATTTTCCCCCTTTTGATCTACTAGTTTGACGGATTTCGTTGTTTTTTTTCGAGGTCTGTAATTATTAATGATTTCTCTTCTGTTCTTGGCTCCATTGGCATAAATTTCTCTTTCGTTTAATTCTTTGCGCTCCTGGCTTATTGATTCGATCATAGCAGTAAAATATCTGCTTGTTTGAAATCTCATCAAGAAATCTTCTCATCATTGAAAGTTGAAGTTCTTGTGGTCGAAGTGTTTGATTTTGGCTGCTTACTTAGTCTTGCTGCCCTCTTTATCGTTGGGACTGTAGAATGTATGCATTGTTATAGCATCTATCAGCAATTTTTAGTCTTCTATTATGAGAGCTTCAGGCTTGGCCTTTAGATTTGACCGTTGGCCTTGAGATCAGGGGTTGTATAGTGACGTGCTGTTGTAGTTTTGAGAGAATGAGTTTCTAACTCAAGAACTCATTGCATCTGACCACTTCCTGTCAATGATGTTGCATCCTCAAGGAACTGCTAGACACATTTGTTCTCTCTTGGCAGTAACTTGTGGAAATAGTCTCCAAGAGAAGTATAATAAAGATGTTTTGGAGAATCGGCTTCGATTTCCTTTCCCCGAGTTGGTTTCTTCCGGCCGTTTGGAGGTATTTAAGCTTTTCGATGGTCTTTTCCGGCTTCAAATGAACGTTATATAAATTATTCATTCGAGATGTATGTGTTATAGGTATTCTCACAGTATGTTATTAAACTGTCTGAATGCAGGTCAAGATACTGAATAATCCAAGCAAAAATGAAATTTGTAAAGTTATTGATTCGTACCAACCGAATCTCTTATATATGCTAGGAGAACAACTTGAAAATGATGAAGTGGGCTCGTTGGTCTTGGCAGATGTCGATTTGTCATCTTTAGAAATTGTTCATGATCTTTTTCGAACCACACTTCCCACGACTGTATGCTCTCTTTGCCCTTGTCTTTCCTTTTTGCTTTGTGTTAGGGGGTTGATTTTATGCAGCTTCGAATGTTTGCTTAGGTTTATTTGGAAATCCCAAATGGAGACCAATTAGCTGAAGCACTTCACTCCAAGGTACGCATGCCATTCTAAATATTCCTTTCAGCTTCTAAGTTCTCTAGTTTCTCTCTTATATCTCTCTCTCCTCTCTCTCTCTCTCTATATATATATATATCGGCTTGATTGGAATGCTTTATATATGCAGGGCATTCCTTACGTGATATATTGGAAAAACTCATTTTCACGATATACTTCCTGCCACTTTCGAAATGCATTTCTTTCTGTGGTTCAAAGGTACTTCTTTAATTATAGAGAAATGTTACTTCTTAAATCCATAGTTGCGAGACAAGGCACATCTGATCATTAGTATAAACAACATAAGACATTGAAATTGTGCTTGATATGAGAACTAAACCTTTCTTGTTAATGACTGAGAATTGCTCTCTTAAGACTAGTCTGGTTGTTAGAGCCCATATGCTTGATCACTTGAAAATACTCAGTTTGTTTATGATGTTCTGCTGGTTTGCAGTTCATCCACCCATATATGGGATGCTTTTCAACTTGGGCTGGCATCATTTAGGATCTACTGTGCGAGAAGCTCCCATGAACGAGTTAGTGAAGAGTTTGAGCCTCATCTTCTAGGGGAGCCATCAAAGATAAATGTAGAGCCTCCTGCAGTGGAGGTAGGAGAAGATCCAGAAGGTTCTCTGCCACCATTTCCCACCATGAACATTCACAATGATGATGTAACCACTCGATTTCTCGTTTGCGGTGAATCATCTGTGGTGGTAAGCTAGAAAAAAAACATTTTTACAAAGGAGATTCATATATATAGTAACTTACCATGTAGGAACTTTGTTTTATTCCATTTGTCCAACGATTTTGTTATCTTTTTTTAGGATGAAAGCTTATTGAGATCTTTGGAGGATGGCCTTAATGCCCTCTTGAACATTGAAGTAAGCTTATTGACATTGATTTCTTTGAGTATTCAATTGACCTTCTAGAACTGGGAAAAGTGTGTAATTTTCTGCTAACAATTTTTTTCCTAGATACGTGGTGGAAAGCTTCATGGAAAGTTCAGGTAGCAATGTTGGAAGCAAATCGTGTTTTTTTTAAAATGTGCTTGTAGTAGTTTTTCCTCATTTTATGTATGATTGCATAACATTGTATGTGTAAATTAATGATAACGATGAACACTTTAAGATTCATTCTTTTACTTTGGTTCTATCCAATCAGATGAACATCGATATAAGTTTAATGCAACATGTTAAACACTCTGCCTCTTATCCTTTCTACTATGCGCAGCCTGATTCTAATTAATTTCATTCATTTTTATTAAAAAAAATTAGTTATACCTTCAAACATCTGATAATATTTGCCAAATCATCATCCTATCCTTAGACTTAATTCTCTGATAACCTCTTTGAAATTGGAAAAAATCAAGAACTCTTGTCATAACTGCTTCTTGGGTCAAGACTCATTCTGTCTTTTCTGTATCATGTAGTGCACCTCCACCACCTCTTCAGGCGGGTACATTTTCTCGTGGGGTTGTTACAATGAGATGCGACTTATCAACTCGTAGTGCTGCCCACATCTCTCTTTTGGTGTCTGGCAGTGCACAAACTTGTTTTGATGATCAGGTTTGCTTTTTAACAATTGTTTATGCTAAAAAGTTGTTGCAGTGGAGCTCTTTAGATTCTAATGCTAATTGTTTATTTTGCAGCTTTTGGAAAATCATATAAAAAATGAAATAATCGAAAATGCACTTTTAGTTCGCTCTATACTGGACAATTATGGAAACAAAGTTCTTCTATCCGAACCTCGGAAGTCTGAGTCAATCGCTTGTGGTGCACCAGTGTTTGAGGTTTCCATGAAGGTCCCTTCGTGGGCGTTACAGGTCGTCTGATTTTCTATTGCTTTACTCTCTAAATTTATGATTATATTGAGAATCTAAGTTATTCCTCCATGTACTCTAATAACTGTTGCACATTTAATTAGGGTTATTCTTATTAATATTAACTATAATATTGGAGATAGTTGAGTAACTAATAGTAGAGTTGTTTATCTATAAATAGAATATCAAGGTTATGTAATCTTCATCTTTTGAATATCAATATTATGAACTGCTCTCTCTTTGAGATGAGTCTCGCTAAGTTCTAGCTCGTGGTCACCAGGATGCCCACAGCCAGATCATGGAGTTCTCTGTTATTGCTTATTTCACGTTCCTTTCTACCTTTCTCAAGATGAGCACATTAGTAATCACATTTCAATTGATTTTTCTTAAATTATCACGCTTCAGGTGTTGAGGCAGCTGGCACCAGATGTTACTTATCGTAGTTTAGTAGCACTTGGCATTGCAAGTGTTCAGGGATTGCCTGTCGCTTCGTTTGAGAAAGAGGACGCGGAGCGGCTACTTTTCTTCTGTTCTAGTCATGAAAAGGAAATAGTTTTAGACGATTTGAGGTTTTCTAGCCCCCCAAGCTGGTTGAAGCCACCAGTTCCTAGCAGAAAGAGATGCCAACCGAGAAAAATGAAAGAAGAAAATGAGGATGCAACGAATGGCTTTAACACGTCTGCTTTCCCTGCTCGACAGAGATTTAGAGTAGCTGCTTTAAGGCCTATTCCTCACAGGCATCACCGTAGAATTACACCCTTCTCTGGAATAATTGAGGCAAATGAGCAAAATGGAGGCCTGATTAAAGCTAATACGCCTGTTGTGCCTTACACTAAACAAATTACTTCATCAGCAACGCATAGAAAGACATTCTCAAACTTTTCCCAGTCTAAGCAAATTATTTCCTTGAATCCTCTACCTCTGAAGAAACATGGTTGCGAGAGGAGCTCAATACATACATGCTTTGAGGTAAATCTGTTTTTTTTTTCTCAAACTTTATTGTTTGGAGTTTTATTCCTTGAACGTTTCTCGTTTCTTCTTTTTAGGAGAGCTTTTTGAAGGACTTGATGGAGTTTCTAATCCTTCGAGGACATAATCGACTCATTCCTCAAGGTGGGATTGCTGAATTTCCTGAAGCCGTACTGAATGGGAAGCGTCTGGATCTGTACAATCTGTACAAGGAGGTAAAGTTCATCTAAGATTCACTTAAAATATTGTTTTGGTTTTTTCATACTTGTAAAATTAAGAACTAGCGTGTGTTAATCCTCTGATTAGGTGGTTACAAGAGGTGGCTTTCACGTAGGTAATGGTATCAACTGGAAAGGTCAAATCTTTTCAAAGATGCGCAATTACACGATGACAAATAGAATGACAGTACGCCCTTTCCTTGCTGAATTATTTTTAACAAAGAAGAAACCGAGAGAGTCGTTGCGAACTTGTGGATTTCTCTCGCGATTGAAATGAATATAAAAAGTTCTCGTACTTTCAACTGGATGGGAATTTATTTGACATTTTTTTGCAGGGTGTTGGAAATACGTTAAAAAGACATTATGAGACGTATCTTTTGGAGTACGAGTTGGCTCATGATGATGTAGATGGAGAGTGTTGCCTGTTATGTCGCAGGTTTGTTCCTTGTTTTTTCTTATTTGGTTGTAAAGACGAGAGTCCTAGTGTTATGAATCGAGATAATTTCTAATAAAAATCATAACGATTAACACACGCAATAATATATTTACAAACACAAATTATAACAATTTAGCAAAAATTTGAGAGTATGTCATTCTTCCTCCGCAGATATTCGTGGATTTGCTCATTATTTCTAGTGATCCCTTAACTCAAAAATACCTTACCTTTTAAATAGAAAGCTAGAACTACTTCAAATTTAAAATAAAAACTATCTATAAATATTTGTTAAAATATCCTTATAATATTATAATATTTCCATTCGAGCTTATGAATTGCTTGCTTATGATGAAATTATGCATCGTCTCTACAGTAGTGCAGCGGGAGACTGGGTTAACTGTGGCATATGTGGTGAGTGGGCTCATTTTGGCTGCGATAGACGGCAGGGCCTCGGTGCCTTTAAGGTATTGACTTAACATCACAAATCGACTTGATTATTTTTCCTGCTGCTCCATCTTTCTGGTCAATTAAGTTATGTAGATTAGAAAACATGTAGACGTGAGCAATTTCTTTCACTCTCAGGACTATGCGAAAACGGACGGCCTAGAATACATATGTCCACATTGTAGCGTCGCGAATGTCAAAAAGAGATCGCAGAAAATCGCAAATGGGTACTCTTAATGAAACCCAGTGGAGATCCTAGTCTCCGGAAGTTGTAATCTTGAGGATATATATTTTTGGTTTATCTTGTCCTGTTAGTGCTAAAGGGTTCTATTAGGATGTACCTAACAAAAGGGGATTGTAAAATGTGTCTATTCTGTGCTTGATTTAGAAGCTTATTGACTAATTTTTTCTTGTCTGACTGGGGGAAACAGATATGTTATGATGTGGATAAAGTAGTCAACTTTTGATTAGATCCTCAATAATCTCATTTTTTTAGCTTTATGGTTTGATTGTTGTCTTGCTTATGTCGGGTTCTGAAAGGCAGGACACTGATTGGGAAGAATTGAAGGGGGGATTGAAGAACTGGACCAGGCATGGCAATAATTCAATCGATTTTGTTTGGAGGGACTGCGTGGATTGCAGAATTTAGTGTAAATATTAGTATAATTAAGTCGTCTGCCATTGACGCTATCCGAGCTTTTCCTTCTTCTGAGTCAACTGGGCACCATTGCTGGAGCCACGCGTCGTCTTTCTGAATTTTCTGTAAATTAAGCTCTCTTTCTGCCCTACCATGGCTGTGGTGGCACATGACCACGTTCTTCCGCGCACGAATCCACACAGAATCTTCGACTAGGTTTTTCTCCTTTCATGGATTATAGAATAGTTGCGGGCTTGCTTGGTTGCTGGTTCTGAGTCATGTTTTTGCCCGTTTCAGCCATGGATCTTCTTCTTCTCCTTCGTCTCTCGCTTCTGCTTTCACTGCTTGCCGTCTTCTGTGTTTTCTTCTTCCTCTATCCTTGAGAGAGACCTTTAAGTTTAAGTTCACAGAGGCCAAGCCCTCTGTTTTTCTTACCCATCGGAAATGGTACGATTCTACTTTGGCGTCCCTTCCGGCGCCGTCAATATCCTTTACTTCTTCTGCTGCCTCTGTTATCCACAGCTTCAGTGATCGCGATCTGGGTCCTGTTCCTCCGAGCTGAAAGGGTGTCTGCGTCGCCGGAAAAGACTTCCCGGCTAGCTCTTGTAACCGTGTTAAGTCTTGAAAAAGACTTAATTATGTCCATCAAACTTATGAAAATTGTTAAGCTTTAAATAAATAATTGTGAGATTTTATGCGGGAAGCTGTAATTGGTGCTGTATCTGGCGCTGCAGCACAGACTATGCAGGTAGTTAATGAAATCACGTGAATCTCGGTTATTCCGAGATTATTTTTATCTATCCTATTGGTTTCCTTTTATGCATGGATTATGCTCGATAACAATGAAAAGTGAGAGCTAAAAAGATATATGATTTGGAGAAGAAAATCCCAAAAATCAAAGGATCCCGAAGTTGGTTTTGGAAAGAGAAGAATATCCCCACAAATCTAGGGATTCTAAATGCTGTTTTGGAAAGAGAAGCGAGCTGCCACGTTTTTAAAAAGGGAAAAGATCAATTCAGCTAGAGGAGACGAGGGAGAGGACGAAAAACGCAGAGGAGAAAACGCAGTCACGCTATACAACGAAACGGAGACCGGAGCCAATTCAAGAACTCGCGGGACGCCACCGGGGTTTTGAAGAAAGCAACGGTGAATCCGTTTATCTTTTATTAAGCGTTGTCATTATGATTTGTGAACAATTATCTTTTGTTCTTTATATTTTCAGCATGAACTAAATTTATCGTGGTTAGATTTTGGAAGTATCTTGTTTTATGAACTCTCGGTTTGTATTTATTTCGTTATTTGAATAGTTCAACTAGATTTTCACTCCTATCGTGTATAAGCTGGACGCCACAGTTATAACGTACTTAATGATTTCTAACACGCCATTAGAAAATCATCTAGAAAGTAGTTGAATTGCTTAAGTTGTTAAATTAGTTGATTTGTAATTTAACTAAACGTTTTTAATTAATTAAAACGTTAGCTCAAGGGAAAATTAATAAGATCGGTTCTGAAGGTCTCTAAGTCTCAATGTCTTTGACATAAGATTGGAAGGAGTTGAGAAAAAGGAGTCAATCAGTAGGCGACGCCAGCCACCGATTTCATAGATATCTGTCCCGTCAAACGTGCTGTAGTTTGTGCTGTAGCACAGAAATACAGCCGAGAGTGAATAAACAGGAGAAACCGAAATCTAACCTTCCTTATTGCTGAAGTTAACTCGTTTTTCAGATCCGCTTGTTCTTTTTAAATTATTTATATTTTCTTTTTATAAATCATCAAACCATTTTATCAACTTTATATAACTATTTTACATTTCATTTCAGAAAATATTAGATTCGTTATCCTCGTAGGATCGATAATCTTTTATATTATTTGACTGTGGGTTTTTAACGACACATTTGCACCCAACAAGTTTTTGGCGTCGTTGCCGGGGATAACGGAATTTAAATTTTCTGAATTTTTGTGAAATAGTAAAAAAAAAAAAATTAAAAAATTAAAAAATTTAAATTATTAAAAAAAATTTAAAAAAAGATATTACTTCTTTTTTTCTTTTGCAGGTTGATGCAACAAGGAGGAACATGAGACATTGTTCCTTACGACCTAGAAATCGAAAGAACCTTCAGGCAAAGGAGAAGACGCGCTCGAAACGCAGCATTACAGATGGAGCTCGAAGCACCCAATGGAGCGGAAAACGAACCTGAACCTGTGCAACATATCAGACTAGAACGTCCACTACGAGATTATGGCATTCTGAATCTGGACGGATTACATGCTGGAATCGTATATCCAGAAACAAATCAAACCAAATGCGAGCTAAAACCGATCATGTTTCAAATGTTACAAACGATCGGCACTTTCAGCAGAATGCCGACCGAGGATCCAAATGCACACTTAGTAGAATTCTCTCGGTTGTGCGAGAGATTTGCAGAAGCTACAGCACACGGTGAAATTCTAAGGATGAAACTGTTTCCTTACTCGCTGCGCGACCGAGCGAAAGCGTGGCTCAATTCAATCCTGCGTAATTCAGTAAACTCATGGAAAGAGCTTGCTAAAAAATTTCTGATCAAATACTTCCCTCCCGTCAAGAATGCTAAAATGCGCGGAGAAATTATGACCTTCAAACAGAATGATTTGGAATCTCTTTTTGAAGCTTGGGAAAGATTCAAGGAACTTATAAGGCAGTGCCCGAATCATGGATTATCACCTTGGATCCAGCTCGAAACATTTTATAACGGACTGAATTTGCACACAAGAGCAATTCTCGACGCATCTGCAAATGGAGCGATTTTATCAAAAACATATACGGAAGCATCTGAACTTCTGGAAAATATTGCACCTAATAACTGTCAGTGGCCTACTAATGACAGAGGATCCGTGCCAAGGCGAGCTGCTGGAATTTTTTAATTAGATTCAATGAGTGCACTTACAGCACAAATGACGTTGTTGACCAATGCAATAAAAGGAATGAATCTACCAAAAGAACAACTACAGCAGCAGCCACATCAACAAGTAATGAGCATCACTTGCTCTTTTTGCGGAGAAGGCCACATATATGACAATTGCCCAGGAAATCTGGAATCAGTAAATTTTGTTGGAAATAACCGAAGTAATTGGTACAATCCCGGATGGAAACCAGGAAATGGATTTACTTGGAACCAGCAACAATCCCGCACACATAATCAGGGATTCCAGTAACCTCAGCCTGGAAATAATCAAGCAGCAAATTTTCAGCAACCCCGACAATCTAATTTTGAACCTACAAAATCTGTGGAGCAACACTTAGCTGAATATATGGCAAAAAATGATAATACAGTCCAAGGGTTATCAACTACAATTCATGGTTTATCTACATTGATTCACAATCAAATAGCTTCACAACGTAACCTTGAACTACAAATTGGACAGATGGCCCAAGCACTAAATGGCAGACAAAATGGAAATTTACCGAGCAACACGGAGGTACCAAAACGGGAAGGCAAGGAGCATTGTAATTCAATAACGCTAAGGAATGGGCGAGAGGTTGAGACTGTCAAGGACCCAGAATTAATTGATAAAGAGCTCTTGGAAGAAATAGATGCAGAACAGGCCCCTACAGAAGAGGTACAACATACAATTTTAAATAATGCAACATCCAGCAAGGAAATTTTAAATTGCACTGCATCTAGTGCAGCAGTGCAGAAGCCACCGAATGCACCATTTATTTCGCATGAAAGACCACCACCACCATTTCCACAAAGACTTAAGAAGCAGCACGAAGATAAGCAATTTCAAAAATTTCTGGATGTGCTGAAACAACTGCATATAAATATTCCTTTGATCGAGGCAATGGAGCAAATGCCGAAGTATGCCAAGTTTATGAAAGATATTTTATCAAGAAAAAGAAGAGTGGGAGAATTCGAAACCGTA
>QAOC01021500.1:45431-68382 GCA_003255005.1 Begonia fuchsioides
AGAAAGAAAGAAAATATTGGTGTTCTTTTTGGAGGGAGTATTTGCTGAGTAACTCGGGAGTCGGTACCCATACGTGCTTTCAAGTCAAAAGGCTGTATAACCAAAGAAAAGACTCCAATAAAATGCTTCCCTTGAAAGTTATTATTGACCTGTTTTTTGTTGGATAATCTTTAATATGTTTGAAAATTCTGATTCAAAAGAGAAGGTGAAAGAATTTATACATGTTGCGATGTTTCTAATTGCTCGATATATTAATTCGTTTGAGGCGGCACACACACACTTGAAAGGAATTGAAGGATTGAATGACATGAATTGAGGGAGATTCTAGATGATTTGGTGGTTGATAAACTTTATTGCTTAAATTTGGAATGACTTAGATAATGTTCGGAAATATGTTATCTTTTTGTTGACTAGTTTTACTTTGTTTTCTTTTTGCTTTACATTACTCGAGGGCAAGCAATGGATTAAGTTTGGGGATGTTGTTAAGTCTTGAAAAAGACTTAATTATGTCCATCAAACTTATGAAAATTGTTAAGCTTTAAATAAATAATTGTGGGATTTTATGCTCGAAGCTGTAATTGGTGCTGTATCTGGCGCTGCAGCACAGACTATGCTGGTAGTTAATGAAATCACGTGAATCTCGGTTATTCCGAGATTATTTTTATCTATCCTATTGGTTTCCTTTTATGCAGGGATTATGCTGGATAACAATGGAAAGTGGGAGCTAAAAAGAGATATGATTTGGAGAAGAAAATCCCAAAAATCAAGGGATCCCGAAGTTGGTTTTGGAAAGAGAAGAATATCCCCACAAATCTAGGGATTCTAATTGCTGTTTTGGAAAGAGAAGCGAGCTGCCACGTTTTTAAAAAGGGAAAAGATCAATTCAGCTAAAGGAGACGAGGGAGAGGACGAAAAACGCAGAGGAGAAAACGCAGCCACGCTATACAACGAAACGGAGACCGGAGCCAATTCAAGAACTCGCGGGACGCCACCGGGGTTTTGAAGAAAGCAACGGTGAATCCGTTTATCTTTTATTAAGCGCTGTCATTATGATTTGTGAACAATTATCTTTTGTTCTTTATATTTTCAGCATGAACTAAATTTATCGTGGTTAGATTTTGGAAGTATCTTGTTTTATGAACTCTCGGTTTGTATTTATTTCGTTATTTGAATAGTTCAACTAGGTTTTCACTCCTATCGTGTATAAGCTGGACGACACAGTTATAACGTACTTAATGATTTCTAACACGCCATTAGAAAATCATCTAGAAAGTAGTTGAATTGCTTAAGTTGTTAAATTAGTTGATTTGTAATTTAACTAAACGTTTTTAATTAATTAAAACGTTAGCTCAAGGGAAAATTAATAAGATCGGTTCTGAAGGTCTCTAAGTCTCAATGTCTTTGACATAAAATTGGAAGGAGTTGAGAAAAAGGAGTCAATCGGTAGGCGACGCCAGCCACCGATTTCATAGATATCTGTCCCGTCAAACGTGCTGTAGTTTGTGCTGTAGCACAGACATACAGCCGAGAGTGAATAAACAGGAGAAACCGAAATCTAACCTTCCTTATTGCTGAAGTTAACTCGTTTTTCAGATCTGCTTGTTCTTTTTAAATTATTTATATTTTCTTTTTATAAATCATCAAACCATTTTATTAACTTTATATAATTATTTTACATTTTATTTCAGAAAATATTAGATTCGTTATCCTCGCGTGATCGATAATCTTTTATATTACTTGACTGTGCACTTGCAGTTTTTAACGACACATTTGCACCCAACAAACCGCAAACTGATGGGAGGCAGGTTTTTCTGCGATGGGTATGAAGCCATCAACGGGAAGATGAATGAGACCACCGAGAATTGCACTCCAAGAGACTCTGATGGCCACGGCACCCACACGGCGTCAATCGCCGCCGGAAGATATGTTTTTCCGGCTTCAATTATGGGTTATGCTCGGGGGGTGGCATCCGGGATGGCTCCAAAAGCTCGTATCGCCACCTACAAAGTCTGCTGGAACTCCGGCTGCTACGACTCCGATATTCTGCCTTTGATTCCGCCGTAGCAGATGGAGTCGACGTTATATCTCTCTGTGTTGGTGGCGTCGTGGTGCCTTATCACCTCGATGCGATTGCCATTTCGTCATTCAGAGCTGCTAATTCAGGCGTTTTCGTCACGACATCCGCCGCAAACGGCTGCCCTGGCCAACTAACGATGACCAACATAGCGCCGTGGGTCACAACTGTCGGCGCCGGAAACATAGACCGGGATTTTCCAGCCGATTTAAGGCTAGGGAACGGAAAAATCTTGCCCGCTTATATACGCGGGCACCGAGGGCGGCGATGGCTACTCTTCGTCGTTATGCTTAGAAGGGTCGTCGGATCCAAGCTTCGTCGTAGGTAAGATCGTTTTGTGCGATAGAGGAATCAGTTCAAGAGCTGCAAAAGGAGCGGTGGTGAAGAAAGCAGGAGGTATCAGAATGATAATAGCAAACGGAGTGTTAGGAAATATATAGCGGCGATTGGGCCAAAATCCCAGTCCATGGCCACCGCAACTATTTTGTTCAAAGGAACAAAGGTCGGAGTGAGGCTGGCTCCGGTGGTAGCATCATTTTCGGCCCGACGTCCGAACCCAGAGTCGCCGGAAATAATGACGCCCGATCTGATAGCACCAGGGCTGAACATTCTGCGCTTGGCTCGACAAAGTCGGACCATCTGGAGTTCCTTCCGACGATCGAAGAACAGAGTTTAATATCCTCTCCGGCACTTCAATGGCTTGCCCTTATGTCTCCGGCCTAGCTGCTCTGTTAAAAGCTGCAAATCCAGAATGGAGCCCATCAGCGATAAAATCAGCTTTGATGACGACTGCTTATACAATCGATAACAGAGGAGACACAATGGCGGACAAATCCACCGGCCATACTTCCACCGTTTTGGATTTCCGAGCCGGCCAAGTAAACCCACAAAAGGCAAATTACACCGCCGCGAACATTCACGCGATTACAGCCAGGAATTCCGATTGCAGCCGGGCAAAAAAGGCCGGCCACGCCGGAAACTTAAACTATCATCACTGTCCGTCGTGTTCTAGCAGTACGGGAAGAAGAGGATGTCGACCCACATGATCAGAACGGTGACCAACGTCGGCGACCTAAAGTCGACTTACAAAGTGAGAATCGAGCCACCTAGTGGAAGCTCGGAGACGGTGGAGCCGGAGAAGCTGGCGTTCAGAAGAGTGGGGCAAAAACTGAGCTTCCTAGTGAGAGTGCAAACTCTGGCGGATAAGCTTTCGCCGGGAAGCTCGAGCATAAACAGCGGCTCGATAGTGTTTAGGAGTCCATTGGTCATCACTATGCGACAGCCACTGGATTCGTGACTAGTGTAGTTACATACACGAATAAAAGGGTGTATATTTTCTTTGATTAAATAGCAACGTTCTCACATACCATTATCCAATAACCAAACATTTGGGATTTTAATTTTTACACTTTGGAAGTCAATTTTTGATTCAGATCGATTATCTTCCGTTCTAATTTTTCAAGAACCAATCAACTGAATAGGCTCGACAGACTCGATGGACTCGGCTCGAAAAACTCGACAGGCTCGATGAACCAAAAAATTTCGGGTTTGGCTCTATCGAGCCGGCTCGAATGCCACCTATTCTCTACACATAGCCAGATACATGAAGCACGTGGATTAAATTTTAAGTTTTATAAGTTTATTTTACATTTTAATTATTTATATTTTATTATTATAACTTTTAAATCAATCAATCAACTTTTTACATTATAATTTTATTATCCTAAAATTTGTTAATTTCTGTAATTAAGGTGAAATTTTTAATAATTAAAATAAATAACTTACAATAGCGAGGAAATAAACTTTACACTTAAAAATAATCAGCTGGTAGGTACTACACGAAATAATAAGCGTAATTAACGAGTTATAGAAAGGGTACAAGAGTCATTACGTCGCGTTCATTATTTTCCGGGAAACGTAAGTTGTCGAGAAACAATCATTTCTAAACGAGTAAACGAAATTTCAACGCTGTGAAGGTTTCCCCGACGATCGTTTGACTGGGGTCATTGTAATCTGCCGGAGAAGGTAGGATGTGTGGAGGTGCTATAATTTCCGACTTCATTCCGACGGTTCCGTCTCGCCGTCTCACGGCCAATACCCTACGGAAACTTGGGACAGGAAAGCACCTGCCCAAACCTAAATTTCATGACATTGACGATGATTTTGAGGCCGATTTTCAGCACTTTAAGGATGAGTCGGATGATGATCTTGATGGAGTTGATGTATTTGATGTCAGGCCCTTATATTTCGCTTCTCCCAAGCCTGCTTTCTCTTCCAGTACTGGTAAGAACCTTTTTATTTATTTATTTAGGTTAAAAATGTTTAGTACGTAAGTTGGGGATCATTTCCTGTTTTCTGTGCGAATGGAATCCAGTTTATTGTAGATTTAATCAATCTTTTTTCAATTTTTTTTTATTTGGTTGTTCTTGCAGCTAGTTTTGGTAGATCCCAATGTGTCTCTGCTTCAGATTGCTGTATTGAGTTTCTGGTCATTTGGCGGTGACCATTGGGTTGATCTCTGTAGATTTTTTACTAACTGGTTTAGTTTTTTTCTTTGTAATGTTAATCTATATTTTGTGGTAGGAAACTTAGACTAATTTGGTTGGTCTCTCTCTCTCTCCCCACTTTTGTTTCTAAATAAATTTCATTGTTCCAAAGTAGGAATACCTACATTTTTTGGTGGCATAAAATCTAGTAAGTTTTCATTTTGCATCACTTTGAGCTGATATATGAACCTTTTTCAGAAAAAAGTTTCCCTTGAAACTGATCTATAATTAATATTTTTCCAAATCCGGTAGAGATAATTGGATATGTTTTCTTTTGTAATTTGTTACTGAAAATTTTGTTGATTTCTCTCTATTTTGGGGATAGGCTCTAAAGCTTTGAAATCTGTGGAAGTAACTGGACAAGCAGAGAAATCTGCCAAGAGAAAGAGGAAAAATCAATATAGGGGAATCCGTCAACGTCCTTGGGGAAAATGGGCAGCCGAGATCCGTGATCCAAGAAAAGGGATACGTGTTTGGCTTGGAACTTTTAATACCGCAGAGGAAGCTGCAAGAGCCTATGATGCTGAGGCTCGTAAAATCCGTGGTAAAAAAGCTAAAGTAAATTTTCCGAAAGAAGCTCCACAAGTTAACCCAAAGAACCCTATAACAGTTCTTCACAAACCACTTTCCAATCGGAACTCGTTAACACTGCAGCCTGATATGAACCAGAATTTTGTGTCTGTTAAGATTACCGATGAAGACAACTTCAAGGCCATGGGATTTTGGGAAGAGAAACCATCTTATAACCAATCTGGACACACCGACTCGCAGATCAACAAACATGGTCGCGCAAAAGACATGGCTTCTGAAAGCATGCCAATTATTTTCAATTTGGATCAGGGGAGCAATTTATTAGATTTTTCAGACTTTGGTTGGGGAGAGCAGGGCGTGAAAACTCCGGAGATCTCTTCTGTTATCTCAGCTACGTTCGAAAGTGATGCTTCTGAGTCTGTGGAAGATGGCTTTACAAGGAAAAAACTTAAGTCTAGCTCAGATGATACGATTATTATTTCAGAAGATCCAGTGAGGACATTATCCAAAGAGTTGTCTACATTTGAGTCTCACCTGAAGTTCTTTCACATGCCTTATCTGGATGGAAGCTGGGACCCCTCAGTGGATGGCTTCCTTGGGGGAGACACAGCTCATTATGGTGGAAGCCCATTAGACCTTTGGAGCTTTGATGACATCCCTTCCATGTCTGGAGGAGTCTGCTAGGAAATTTCTTTCCTTGCTTGCTATGTAGAATATGTAAAAATAAAGCGACATGGTAGAGAGCTCCATTTCATTCGGATTATGTTATGTTGTTTCCATTTTAAAATCTCTCATATCAATGTTTCTCTGTATTGAAGTTAGTGGTTGCAGGAATTTACTGTCGTCTCTGATGGAAAAGAAGTTCAAAGAGTCGAGTATGCAAAAGCCGTGCCTGGAGACTACTTCGAGGTAGCTATGTTCATGGGGTGAAAGTACATAAGCTTTTATGTTTTTTTTAAGCTTCAAATCTTAGCGGAGGATATTAGCCATCCTGTCTTACTGATATGCTATGTTGTTATGTGTAGTGATACTTTGAAACTCACAATCCTAACTTCACTCTGCTTGTTATTTGGATTTGTTTTTTATAATCCCTTTCTTTTCCTTCACAACTTTGACGCTTCTTTTAACAATTTTCAAAATTTGACCTCTTTGAGTTCATTCCTTCCCATGCATCTCCCCAGTATTGACTAAGAATATGTTTTATTTTTAAGTAGTTCTAAGTCCCCAAAACCGAGTTCATGTACCTGGTTGTTGTATGATCGATAAAGATTTATTGGTTTAGAAGATTTCTGAGGAGCTAGAGCATAAATCTTGTGAAACTGACCTAGGAGTGACCGTAAATTAGTCTAGGTAATCGAGATTACAACATAAATATAGTAAAGAAATCGATAATTATGTCAGTGACTTTAGCATATGGCCTTTTTCTAAACTGGCTTTACTTGCTCACCATGGGTTGCATGTGATCCAAAGGTATTTTTAAATGTAGGAAGCTTCGATTAGCTCAGATAACCTAGCACTTAGCTGTAAGTGGAAATGGAAGCCTTGGAGACTTACACCTAACTCTGCCTCCATTATCATCTTCTTCAAAGCTTTGAGTAATTATGATTATGGGATGAAATTAGCCCTAATCAGGTGATTATGAATATCAAGTTAATATTTTTTATCTAGGAATAGAAAATATATGATGAAATGGTGAAGTATTTATTTGCAGAGACAAAAAAGATATTCTAGTTTGTCCATGGCAGTACGAATCATCGTCAAGCTTTTGCTTAATGCTTGGTTGCTAGAGGTGGGTGCCTCCAATCTGATCTGGTTTTGTCTTGCAAATTAAAATATAATAATAAAATATATTTTTTAAAATATTTGAGCTAATTTATAATTAATTTTAAAATCTATATCGATCTTATTAGAGTTTTAGTTAGGTTTTATTGATTGTAGAATTTTTTAATCTACGGTCTTGGTTCTTGTTTCATAATTTTTTATTCTTAAAAATTGACATCNCCAATTTACGGAAAGTCCTAGTCGAGATTCTTACGAATTCTCAATTCGACTACCAACTTTACTTTTCTGCTTAATCTAGGTTGTTAATTAGATACTTTAATTACCCGTAGATAAATATAAAAATCAAACATTTAATGTTATTCTTTATTCTTTATGATACTTTGTAATTTATTCTTTAAATTAGAGATTTGACTTGTCTTCATGAGATCGATATTTTTATTACTACGTTGCGATACGTGTACTTGCGTTTTTGTGATTACATTTTCAAGCAACAGTATGTAAATTCCACGCTCAAATTTTCATATTCATGTAAGATTGGAAGTGCTCAGATTTATTGATTAAAACTATAAAGCGACAGAATTTAACGTGGGAGTGTAGAATTGAATAAATTAAGTTTTACTCGCTGAGAATCCACGGTGAATTCTTTGTTCCAAAATGTGAAATTACTCGCCACCAGAGCTCTCACACTCCGGCCTGACAGCATGTACGGAGATAAATCACGGTGACTCAGCGATCTAGAGATAAGAAGTCATACATGTTGTCCACAAAGAGCAACCTCACATTAGAGTAAACTTTCGTACTACGACTACGAGTCACCTTGGCTCTGTGTTTCAAATCTAACGTCTATAGACTAACTGAGCCCTGACGAATTCTTTAGTCTAAAAGAAAAGGGTCCACAGCAGTATGATTATGGGTTCATAGCATCTACTATTGGTTGAAACTCAAGTAACTTGGATAGAACCGGACCCCGACCGGATCAACTGACAGTAGAATTTTCGCATGTTTTCCGGCGTGACTCAGGTGATTGATCTGAAAGCTCAGGTGAAGAATTACAAGAAGATGGAGGAAAATTAGGCAAATCCCAGGTTGAAGAAGTGGTCTCAACTGGAATCTAATTGTTCAGCTTTGGAACCAATGATTACATAAGCCCCTTCTTAGTAGCCAACTCCACGGCGCTCAAATCTTACTCCAACTCCGAATACGTCGCGTTGGTCATCGGAAACTTAACCGGCGTTGTCAAGGTAATCGAGCTATGGTCATTGTTTGGGGAGGAGAAAGCCGATGATTCTGAGATGGGTTTTCATTTCGTGCAGGAAGTTTACAGAAGAGAGGGAAGGACAATCGGGTTCTTGAACGTACCGCCGGTGGGATGCAGTCCGGGCCTGAGAATAGTCAGACGAAACGAAAATTGTAGCTGCTTCGAAGAGGTCACCTTCAAAACCCAAATTGCTCCGACTAAGTGTCTGATGAAAATCCAAGTGAGTATGTTTTCTGGGATTCGTACCACTTTACGGAGAGAGTTCACGAGCAGATTGCTGATCGGATGTGGAGTGGCGCCGCCGACCACGGCAACTCCACCGCCGCCGTTTCTCCTTACAATCTCCGAGACCTTTTCCGGTGACGTGCATGACTCTGATTTTTTTTTATTCTTTCATTTGTGTGTAAATTCCTCGATCGTCAACTCTGCAAACCTATTCTTTCGGCTTTCGGCTTTCGGCTACGTGTCGGTTGGATCGAAGATTATGTTTGCCAAAGGAATATCCAGATCTGATAGCCTTGACCGAGTCAAAGTCAAACATAGACTTGTCGGAGAAGAAAAATCACGAAGATTTGTTCCTGCACATTAATTAGGCCTCAGGACGTGGTTTATATGCCATGTATTATAATTATGAGTGATGTTACGTGAATGATGTCACGACCCTTTCTTTTCTGTAAATCATTTATCTAACATAATGTTTCAACGAGGAACACAAGATCAATCGATCGATCATGGAATTCTTAAGTTTCCGCCATCTATTTACCTTGTTCTTGCTTTTCAATGGAGGTTTCGCCGCCCCAAACGGTGGCGGCAGTCACCGGCAGCTGCCCAGAAAAGCTTTGTTTTTGTTCGGGGATTCACTCTACGATGCCGGAATGAACAATTACATCAACACCAGAGCGTCGTTCCTGGCGAATTTCACCCCTTACGGAGAAACCTTCTTCCACTTTCCGACCGGTAGATTCTGCGACGGTCGATTGATTCCAGATTTTGTCGGTAATTGTCGGCAAAAACAAACTCTTCTTTCTGGGTTTTTTTCCCTCGCGCTAGATTGAAGTTTGTTCTTTGTGGGTTCAGCTGAGTATGAAAATATACCTTTGGTTCAGCCGTACCTTCAACCCGGTAACGTTGAGTTCGAAAATGGCGTCAATTTCGCGTCGGTGGAGGAGGAGCTCTGAAGCAGACTAATGAAGGATATGTAAGTGACGATTAATCCCAGAAAGTTCGTCAAATCCAAGCCACTTCCCGGCTGTTAATGCAACGCAGGTGGTGGACCTGAAAACCCAACTGGGTTACTTCAAAAGGGTTGCAAGAAAAATGAAGAAGAAGCATGGCGATTTAGAGACCAAGGCGTGGCTCGGCCGGGCTGTCTACTTGATCAGCGTTGGATCCAACGTCTACAGTGCTATCATCTCTAGCAATTTTACCCTTCTCGGAGTTCCTTACTCTCCGACCGAGTTCGTCGACATGGTGGCCGGCAATCTCACCGCTGCGTTCAAGGTGACGAAATAGACTGATTCAACGAATGAAAATCTTGCAGTAAATCTTGTTTTTGGGCAGGGAATTTACGGTAAAGGCGGAAGAAAGTTCGGTTTGATAAGCCTTGGGCCACTGGGATGCTCTCCCGGCGCCAGAGCATCTGTTCCCGGCGGCGGCTGTCTCCGACCGCTGACGGATTTATCGAAAGCACACAACAAGAGACTTCCCAACCTTCTGCTGAAGCTCAGGGATGAGCTCAAAGGATTCAAGTTTTCCCACTTCAAACTATTCAACCCTTTCAGCCGAATGATCGATCGGCCTTCCGACTACGGTACCGGAGTTTGAATCTAGACAGAAATTCAGAGAGTTTAATAATGTCTGAATTGTTTGTATCAGGTTTTAAACACGGGAAGTCCGCGTGCTGTGGATCAGGGCCGTACAGAGGCATCAGAAGCTGTGGAGGGAAGGATTACTCGTCGGAGTTCGAATTATGCGACGACCCAAGAGAGTATCTGTTCTTCGATTCTTACCATCCCTCTGAAGCTTCATACCGGCAGCTGGCCGAGATGTGGTGGGCTGGAAATTCGAACACATGGCCCCGCGCTCTAAAATCTCTGTTTTGATCGAAGCAGAGGGCCCTTCTCTGTTCCGAGATGAAAGCTCGCCGGCGGCTGGTGGCCGGAGATTCACTCCATAAAACATTCTTGTCTTCCATTTTGGTTGTTTTTAATCAATAAACACACCTCAATGTCTGTGTAGCAGTTCAACTATTAAAGCATCAGTTCTCCTCCTCGTGCTTTAAACTCATTAGTTATTAGATGCTCCTTATCAATTATGTACACATTGATTGTTGGAGTAGATACATTAAATCGGTCATCTAATACCTTAAACTTTATTATAATTTTAATAAAGATAATCTAACCATTTTTATCAAATTAAAAATATAGGTGACCGAGATAAAAGTACATCATTGAGTCTAATGATAAGTGAGACACAAGATTCATAAAAAAAATAAAACTCTAATGACATTTTACCATTGGTTGACTGGCCTTACCCGAATGAAATCCAAGTCACCAAACTTTAACGTTTAGTGCTTCGAAAGAGATGAACATATCCAAGATCTTTGAGAGCAAAATGAACGCAAGAAGATAATAAAAAGTTGAGTCTTATTTACTAATCTTTCAAATAGAATTCAGGTCGCATCGAACTTTAACGTTTAGTGCTTCGAAAGAGATGAACAGATCCAAGATCTTCTAGAGCAAAATGAACCCAAGCAGAGGAGAAATAGTTGAGGCCTGCACAAACAGTTGGCTCAGAGATGATAGATTGAGTACAAGAGCCTAGGTTCGACGCATGTGTTGTCCTAGTGTAGGAGTTGTTACTCTTAATGTTGGGATAACTCCTTAGTATATTAGGTAAAAGTCTTTTATCTCTGAGCCGCAGAGTCACTATGATTTAACCACTTCATAAATTGTCAGGCTGAGATGTGAGGTCCTAGAGGTGATGGATTAGATGAGTCTCCTTTACAAGTCTTACGTGTAAACAAAGGGGGATGAAATAATGTTTGGAAGGATTCAACTGTAATTTCATATTTTTGATAGCAGTTAAACGTAGACTGATTCCTGTCCTAAGAAATTCGTCTAAAAGACAAATCCTTAATGAGTACTCAAAAACAGAAAAGTCAATCTGCAGTTTCCGAGCAACAGTTGGAAGCTTCGCAAAGTTACGTGCTTGACGATGAGGTTTCTTCTGTTATAAAGCTCTGTCCATCTGAAGCTAGAATCAGATCAATTAACCATGATAAGCTTCACCTTCCACTGTTTTCCGATCTTGTTCTTACTTTTCCATGGAGGTTTCGCCGTCGCAAGCGGTGGCTACAGCCAAGAGAAGCTGCCCAGAAACGCTTTGTTCGTGTTTGGAGATTCTCTTTATGATGTGGGGATGAACAACTACATCAACACCCCGTTCCGGGGGAATTTCAGCCCTTATGGAGAAACTTTCTTCAACTTCCCGACCGGCAGATTCTGCGATGGTCGATTGATTCCAGATTTTGTGGGTAATTTTCGAAAAAAATCAAGTCTTCCGTTTGGGTTTTTTTCCTTGCTCTCCATTGAAGTTTTTTCTTTGCGGGTGCAGCCGAGTATGTGAACATTCCTCTGATTCAGCCCTACCTTCAACCTGCAAATGTTCAGTTCGAAAATGGCGTCAATTTTGCGTCGGGTGGAGCCGGAGCTCTGTCTCAGACATACGCGGGATACGTAAGTGACGATTAATTCCAGAAAGTTAGTCCAATCTCCGCCAACTTCTCGGCCGTTTATGCGATGCAGGTGGTGGACCTCGAGACCCAACTGGGTTACTTCAAGAAAGTGGTCAGAAAAATGAAGAAGAAGCATGGCGATTCCGAGACCAAAGCGTGGCTTGGCCGGGCCGTCTACTTGATCAACATCGGCGGCAACGATTACGCCGCTTATCTCTTCGACAATTACACCTTTCTCAATGTTTCTTACTCTCAGAGCGAGTTCTTGGACATGGTTTTCGGCAATCTCACCGTCGCGCTCGAGGTAATCAAGTAGATTTGATTCACCGGCTAAACTCCTTTCGATCCCGCTTTAAAAATCTTATCGAGGAGGCGTTTTGGTAGGGAATTTACGGTGAAGGTGGAAGAAAGTTTGGTTTCATGACCATCGGGCTGATTGGATGCTCTCCCAGCGCCAGAGCATCCGTGCCCGGCGGCGCCTGCCTCGAACCGCTCACCGATTTAGCCAAAGCACACAACACGAGACTACCCAACTTCCTCTCGAAGCTCGAAGCTCAACTCAAAGAATTCAAGTTTTCGCGCTTCGACTTATTCTCCCCTATGAGACAAATGATCAAACACCCTGCCGGCTACGGTACGGGAATTTCAACTTAGGCAGGAATTCGGAGAGTTTAATAATGTTTGAATCGGGTATTTTCAGGTTTCAAAGACGGGAAATCTGCGTGCTGTGGATCCGGGCCATACAGAGGAATCCGGAGCTGTGGAATGAAACATTATCCGCCGGAATTCGAGTTATGCGACGACCCAAGTGAATATTTGTTCTTCGATTCTTACCATCTCTCTGAAGCTTCGTATAAGCAGTTGGCCGAGATGTGGTGGGTAGGAAATTCCAACACGACATGGCCCTGCTCTCTAAAATCTCTGTTTTGATCGAAGCCGTTGACTATCTCTGTTCCGAGTTGGAAGGGCGGCGGGAGGCTCACGTCTTTCATTTGTATTAAATAAGTTCACGTGACAAAACATTATCTTATATTTACCCACTAAATAATACTACTCGAGTTGATTAATAAACCAAAATTTAAAATATTTTTGGCTCGGTTTCGAAGATAGTTCATCATGTCTCAAACTATGGAATTAGCCAAAAATACCCATAATTTTTTGTAATATTTCAATATTTATTATACGTGTTATTTATGAATAAAATAGAGAAAGACCAACATAGAATTTTGTGATTGATTCTCAATGTCGTTATTTAAATTTCATTTCCAAAATTAAAAAATTATTTGCGACTATTTAGACATATTTAATTCATCTTGAAATTCTCGTTAGAGTTACGATGTTATCCATACTCTCGTTAGAGTTAATTCATCGGGTTTTTACATGAATTTTGGAGTCTAGAAAAACAAATGGACTTAACGAACGAACGAACGCTTGAAGCTTCAGGCTTTTTTTGTGGACGAATTAACTCTACATATCTATTTCTTATTTCGATTCTTCGAATCTCTCAGTTTATCAATTTTCAAAAATGCCTTTTCATTTTCAATTAGATTTTGGAATAACTACCAACCTGCATCGTGTCGACCTCGTCTTTGCTTCCTTTGAGCTCACACGGGAAATTTGGAAGGTATCTTCTTCATTCATCGTGTCCATATAAAAGCTCCTCCGTCTTTATTCACTTTTAAAAGGAATGAATGCTGATTGGTGTAACTGTTCTCTTCGCAAATTATCTAACATATAAACAAGATGCGATTGATGTAATAAATTATAAATAGGTTAGATTTCTTCGAATGAGTGTAATAAATCTTAAATGTAACATTATCCTTCCTTTCACAAGTTCATAATAATTATACGAAACCTCGAATGACAAGCGCTAAATCGATTAATTAAGAGCTAGATATTTATCTATTTTTGTTGTCCGATGAATAGCATGAATGTTCCTTGTAGTTCGATCTTCGAACTACCAACACCGAACATTGAAACTGAAAATAAATCAAAACATGAAAATCGAGACTGCACCGATCTAAAAACTAAAATTTTAGTTGTTTGGGTTTGGATTTTGTGAATCTAACTTCGAACCGACTTCGGTCTGGCCTCACAGAACACGAATTGATGGATTGGAACCCTAATTTTAACCAAATTGATAGTTTCCTCTTCCAATCATGATGATCGTTTTTATTCGACAAAATCAATTTCCCATCCTTACGGTTTGATTCTCTAAACATTTTCGCATGGAGGTTTAATTAAATTGCAGTGACTTCTAAAATGTTGATTGATCTGAGCCTAATTCACGAGATGGTCATACTAAACCAATAAAACCCAACTTTGGACAAATTAAATCTACAGAAGACGGTGGCGTTTTGCCTGTAATTTGAACTTTCTTTCCATCTTCGTTCTCCCTTTTTCTCTTCCTACTACTTCCGACCACCATCGTGCTTTCGCCCTAGATACTCACAGGAAACCCTAATCAGCTCCGTCGCCGATTTGCACGGAAACCAGCTTTGATTTAGATTTACCTCCACGTCGGACTTGGATGAGACCGCCGATTTCCAGGACGGAGACCTGATAGATTGAGGTGGGCCCGGTGTTTGTCTCATTCTGACGTGGCTTTTCATTCAAGTGCCACCCATTGCATGATAGACATGATGTAGCTGTAAGCGAATGCGAGGTTTTGTTCTATAAATTTTTTTATAATACTTTTGATTAGATTCAAGAATATGGCCCATAACCCTCGAAAGCAAAAATAAAGGGTTTGTTTCAATGATTGATTTAAAATTTTTAATTCCGTTCCTGTAACCCTCGGAACAACCGGAGATTAAATTCATCGCCGCCGGCGTAAAAGTGCACGGAAGGCCGACTCCCAGAGATGATTAACAAGTGCTTTTGTAGGGTTGTGAGAAAGAGGACAAGATTAACAAGTCTCAAAACCAGTGGGCTGGGCACAGAAATGGGCAGCCTTCTTCCATTATAAATACTCGAATCCATAACAGTCCACAGAATTTGAGGGAAAACAACGTCATCTGACCTCGAAACGAAGCAACCATCAGTCAGTGGAGCAGCTCCTAGATCCGACAACCTTAGCAGACTAACTCAAAGAATCTTCTCGGTTCTTGTGACCGCGCAAGGCCAGGTTTCATGCGGTTCGGTTCCAAATTTCAAATAAAATAATATTGTACCCTAGAGTTATGGTCCTTCGAAATTTTACGAGCCGGATATAGTCGAACTGGAACATTTGGGTTGTGGGTTCACCGAAAGATGCACTTTTTTGGTGGGGGGTCTGTTTGAGATTGAATTGTGAATGGAGGGGATTGTAACGTTTGGAGGCTTTCGTTTTCTGAGGACAAAGTGGAGTGGCAAGCCAACACCCTATTGTTATCACTATTATGTAGTTGTCCTCGTCCTTGTCTAATAATAATATGGACCGTGACTACTAATTTCACTCCTTTTTTTCACGTCAATTAAAGCGATCTCCTAATATAAATCCGAATTGTTGGTGGGTGATTTATTGTTTTCCGTTTCCGTTCGGATCTAGGGTTTTTAGTCCAAGTCAAAGTTAGATCGAAGTTATGAAATTACGAGAGTTGGTTACGCTAGTTTGGAATTGTTTGATCAAAATAGTCGATCGAACTGCTCAACGACGAGGGAAGTGAACTTTCGATGTGGTTGACCAGATCCAAAACTTTTGTCTTCGATCATGCATACTTTTTTATTGATCTTTTGAGTAGTGATACATGTTTTTCCGAGGTTATTTTTATTTAGTATTGTGGTGACTCGTGCTCGAAAAACAAGAACAAAGTAATATGTTGTTCATTGTAAGAGACCAGTCTATATTAACGAGGATACACAATCTAACCTTGTTTGAAATAATAAAATTTATTCGGTCATAAATAGAATTCTTTATCTTAAATTTATTTTATAAGAATTCGAACGAAAAATAGATAATATTATATTTAGATTTCAAGTAAAAAGAAGATACAAATCAAAACTTGTTGGTATGTTAGATTTTTTAGGCAAGAGAGTTCTTTGTTACGTATGGTGGGTTGAGTCGTGAGAATGACACTGGCCGGAACCCTAAAAAATGGTGCTTTATCTGTTAGCTTTTCCGACCCCACCCATGGCCGGAGTTAACAAAAACTTAATGAGCGAACGAAGGGCGATTACTATCTGGGGCCAGCTATTTGGCCCTCGCCAAATGCCAAACCAAAACAGCCACTGGTTTGGCACCATTACATCTCACTCTTAGCTGGTATATCAAACTGTGGGACATCTTCTCTTTCTCTCTCTAACCCCTTCCATGCTTTCTCTCTCTTTATATGCCCGCTTTCCGACCAACCTTCCCAGCCAACACAACCTCTCTCTCTCTCTCTCTCTCTAAAAAATGGCTAAATCGGGGAAGTTGACGAAGCTGAAGAGTGCAATCAAGAGATGGCCGTCTATGACCAAGCTGTCTCGGACAAGAAGCGCTGTGTCTGCAGTTGACACCGTCTCCAAAGACCAACTTCAGGCTGTTTACGTAGGAAACTCTCGCCGGCGCTACCTCTTGAGCTCTGACGTCGTGGACCACCCTATCTTCCGGGAGCTGGTGGAGAAATCGGGGCATTTGGACAGCGAAGATGGGCTGGCGATTGCGTGCGAGGTGGTTCTGTTTGAGCACCTTCTGTGGATGCTTGAAAATGGCGGAGCTCAGTTAGGATCAATGGAGGAGCTCGTTCAGTTCTACACCTGCTGAATAACTCCCTGTAATGGCGGTCGATTAGATGACTTTTTTTTCTAATTTATCATTTGTGTTGTATAGATTATTGCAAGCTAGATGCCGGTCAGTGTTGGGTGCTAAGGCCAATAACCTTTCACTCCGGCCATTGTTGCAGAAACTTTAAAATCTCAAAACATTTCACATTTCTTCTCGTTTCAAAACACATCTTTTCGATAGCTAGCTCGCCATTACAACGCGGTCTGAATCTGCAACAGCTATACTGTATCCAAAATTAACCTGTAAATAGTTTAGCTTCTGTCTTCTTGAAAATTACTGTGCTTCAGATTACGACTTTGCGGCCAAAGAATATAGGAAGACAAGAAAGCAGTAAAAACAGCATCACCAAGAAATCAAGATTCTGAAATTCAGAAAAGACACGAGGGTCTGGTTAATTTTGCAACAGATGAATGAACTGAATGTCTCTCCTTTCTGCAGTTCTTGTTATACCATCATATTTCCTCCCAAGTGGATCAATGGTGGGGATGTCTGCCTGACTGTCTCTGCACAACTTTCAAATAGATGCTCGTAGCAACAGGCTAGTGGAGTAGATGGCAAATCCATGGGGTTGGGTCTAAGCTCTGCAAATTGATTTTCTGTTTCATTGTCCTCGCTGGAAAAATCAAGAAAAAAAGAAAAAGAAAACCAATCTTTTCTCAGATGAATCCGATAAAGATTCAGATGGTTTGGCTGGTTTGAGGGCCTTTCCACTTCCACCCCACTTAAGAGTTCCATTCCTGTGAAACACTAGACACCTGTCAGAATAGAACCGAGAAGAAGAGAGATGGGCTGAAAATGAAAATCTGCAAAAAAAACGTGGATCGGAAAGTGACAACAAGAGCACAAGCAAAAATTATAGACTGCATGCGGTGGAACTGTCCGTTTTTGTGTGGCCCAGATTGAAACGATGAACTCCAAGGATGGCCCCCTTCGATCTGGCAAGGAGCAGTACAAGATTGCGACGTGATTGAAGAAGAAAAATGGGAAAAACAGATTAACACGACAGATCAAATGCATGCACAGGAAGAGCAAATGACGAGCAATTTTCTTTCGCTCAAGTGGATATGGCGGATGATATTTTGTCCAACTCATGATATTTCATGGCGTCTTGGTGATGGGTCGTCGCCCACTTGGCGGAGCCGCAGACGGCGGTGAAAGCGTATCCACAGGTTGGAGCAGGCCACCCACTTGGCTTCAGCGATTAGCTACGGCTGTCAGATAATTGCTGTTTCAGACACGACGGTTCCTCGTCGGTCGGATCCGATTTTTGGTTGGTCTGGTTTTAAAACGCAATAATCACAGGGTCCAGTCTGACCCCGGCCCTGTCACTTAACTGGTGTTGCAGGCATTTATGTAAATTAAATCTGAAATTACTAACAAAGACGCCTTACAAATATTATTTATTTTATCTCGAAATATAATACCCGGGATTTTGACATTATTACTACATAAGCCTTGCTTTAGAAAACCGACTCTAATTAATTATCGAACCGAGCAGACTAAGACGAGTGGGGGTTTCCTCTGCATAAACCGAACCCAATTACCCGGTTCACAATCACAGACCTGTGTACCGTGAAATTTCGAACATATGGAAAGGGCGTAGAGGTTCTATTCCGGCGAACGTTCCGGTAACTGTTGATAGAGCCTTGATCGATCAATGGCCATTAAAACGATCGGTTTCGTTTAACCTAAGATGAGGACGCTATGATTTGATTCGTTATGGAATGAATCCGACGACCAAAAAGAAAACGCTGGCATTCTGCAACCAGTAAACCCCTCATCGTATTAAGGTATGTGAAATGTAGTTCTGATTGGTATGCTGGGGTTCCAAATGTCGTTGTTCTTCCATTTTCTTTCGAACTTAGCTTTGCATTTCCTCACTAAATCTTTCACGTAGAAAAAAACGTTGAGCGATGATCAAAATTATGAATAACTGTGTTGAAGAGGGAGGTTTTTAACTACTCATTCCTCACAAAAAAGTCTTTGAAAAGAATGGATTTGAAGAAAAAGATTTTGCATTACCAAGTGCTTTTAGTACTTAATAGCCTTACTGATTATCTCATTAGGTGGGATTTGTTGGTGTAGTAGAATGGCTTACAGTTGTTAGAGCACCATGGCAAGCTTCAGTGTAGGCTAGGGCTGGCAAACAAGCGAGCCGACGCTTGGCACTGTAGCGGCTCGAGCAAAAGCTCGATCCGAGCCCGAAAGTGCAGCTCGTTCGAGCTGGCTCGGTTGGCTCGGACTACTTGTAGTGCGGTCGACACTTAGTATACACGCGGTCGACACTTAATGCATATGTAAATTTGGATGGCCGACCGCAAAAATAATGTGTCGACCGCTATACGTTCCAAAACGTTTTTAAGTGTCGACCGCTAATTAAATGTCGACCGCAATACGCATGATTGTTGTGAAAGTATCGACCGCGTGGAAAAAAGAGTCGACTGATAGTTGTAAAAAGGTCGACCGTTTTTATAAAGAGGGGCGACCGTTATAATGTAACGACTATAACTTCCATATGCAACGGTAACGTAAGGTCGACCGTTTTAAAACTGAAGGTCGACCGTTTTAAAACTGAAGGTCGACCACATGTAGCTGTTATGCGTGAATTCTATAAATTGTAGAGGTTAGCTGATAATTTTTTTACGGACGATACCTCTATGGAGTATGTTCGTTCTTTTGTACTCTTTTCGAACAATTAAACAACTTTTTGTAACATATTTTACTTTTTACTGGCACAATGAATGCTTTCAGTGTTTCTATTTCGATTCGTACAATGCATGAGTATTAATTGTTAACTCTTTTGAGAATTGATTTCAAATTGGATGCTTTCAGTGTTTCTATTTCTATTCGTAAAAGACATGTTGCATGTTGTTGATTCTATGTTGTTTCGAACTTCCGATGTTATTGTCTTCGAGTTTCTTTGAGATATTTATTCGATGTATTGTTTTCGTGTTTCTTTTGCGTAATGGAGGCGATACATACAAATGTTATCATGCAAATTTTTTTTTGGCTTGAAGAAAACAATATGCATAAATTAGTCATTACATAATATCGAATAAGTTATACAACTTCAATATACGAAATTTTTTTTTTCTTGTTTGGCTCGGCTCGTTTAGGCTCGACTGACTCGGATCGGCTAGCTCGTTTAGGCTTGAGGCTCGCGAGCCGGCTCGAGCCAAATTTTTTAAAAAAAAGCTCGACAGAGCCGGCTCGAATAGGCTCGAAAGGCTCGGCTCGTTTGGCTCGTCAGGCTCGACGAGCCGGCCTTTCCCGGGCTCGATTGCCAGCTCTAGTGTAGGCCGCTAACAGAGGTGATTATTCGTTCCTTGATAAGAAACGAAAGATAAAAGTATGACATTGTTTGTTTTCTTCTCTTGTTCTACTGCTTTCAGTCTGCCTTCTATTACAACCAGCTGGATTTCTTCTTCTCCATCTGTAAGATTATTTACTTATTATTTAAGCTCAATTATCTGTAGTCATTTGACATCTTACTGTTGAAAAATTACTTATCTTGTGCTCCCACGCAAAGCCAGTTGAATTTTATCCTTTTCTTTTACACGGACCCGTTTGTTGTAGTATTTCTCTTCTAGCCTAAAGCTCTTTATTGCTTGTTAACTTAGCTGTAACAGTACATTTGACGTGAAAACGTGTAGTTACAACACAATAAAAATTGGAATAATGGTGAAGGATGATGCTTGTTATCTTTGTAGATTTCTGAAACTAAAATGGTGTTGAGTGGTGATTAGAACGTTCTATTTTTCTCATACATGTTTGCTCGGACATCTCATGATAATGTTATGTGATCCATAACATTTATAAATCGATGATTTTGGATGAAACCATGACTGGCTCTTTATAGCCTTGTGTGCTTATCAAACTTTTTTTTTTTCAAATGAGTAGTGATAAGATTAATCAATTCGTGAGCTCTCATCATATTAAATTGTTATATGATACATACAACTCTCTTCATTTCAAAGGTAGGGTCGACGAGTATAAGTGATGGCTCATAGTGGAATATAAAACATGGTGGTTTTGTGGAATGCCATCCAAAAAGGTGAGTTTTAATATTCCATCATGTTTAGATATCAATGGACTCTCCATGGAATGAAAAAGTAGTATTCCTCTGTTGGGTCCTTCTATTTGACAGTGATTCCATTGCTCTTAAAGCCAAAAGAGATGGAAGATCGTATTTATCTACTGTGAGTGTGTGTTCCTATGTTGAAATAGAAAAAAAAAAGTAAAAAAGATCAGTATGGTGCATGTGACAACCTGTGTTTATGTTTAAGTTTTCCCTTTCATATAATATTTGTCAATTTGAAGGACATTTTGGTGAATCTACTTGCTTTAACTGAATAGATGGCAATGTGATATATGAATAATTCATTTGTGTGTTTATAGGTTGCACTCCAACCTGCTAGGCGAGAGTTTCCCATACTCTAGTCAAGTCCCCTGCACCATGTTAGAAGTAAACAAATCGGAATAACCCCTCAAGTAATTATGTTGCTGCGAGAACAGTGCCGAACAAGTTGTGGGTGTTGGCATAGATGGTATTAGAAGTATTAGAATAGTAATTAATAAAAGTAGTTATTGTCGGTTTTATTCAGTTTACATTTACTTGTATAAATGTAAAATTACCTTTGAAGGTGAAGCATTACATGGTATCAGAACCACCTCCTACTCCTCTCCTTCTTCTTCTTCTCCTTCTTTTCTGTTTCTCTAATTTTCCTCCCTGTAATGGCAGCTTCTTCCTCAACCTCCAATGAAAACAGACCAAATCAATTTCAATTTCCGCATTTCCCAAACCATTCTCAAAATCTGTCAACCAAACTCAATTCAGAAAATTATTTGATTTGGAAGAATGCCTTACTGAATATCATCATCTCCAATGGCTTAGAGTCGTTCATAGAGTTCATAGAGATACCGTCAACAATATCTCCTCAGTTTCTGGATTCGTCGTCAATGCAACCGAATCCAGATTTCACAACTTGGCAGAGACACAACCGACTCGTAATGAGTTGGATTTACGCATCCCTGCCAGAAAATATTCTCCCGCAAATCGTGAACTTCACAACCGCCTCAGAAATATGGCGAAGCCTCGGAAAATCTCATTCGTCGGTCTCCTTAGCACGTCTCAATGAGCTGCGAGGGAAACTTCACAACGTTAACAAAGGTAACTCTTCCATTACAGAGTATTTACAGAACATTACGAAAATTTGCAACAACCTTGTTTCAATCGGCGAACCAGTACCGATGAAGGATCAAATCTTGATTTTATTGAATGGACTCGGGAGTGAATACAACTCCTTCGTCACAACGATCTCAAATCGTTCAACCGAAATTTCAACTGAAGAAATTCAAAGTATGTTACTTACATTTGAAGCTCGCCTGGAACGACAGAACAATTCGTATTGTCCTCCGTTGCTTCCGTCGCCAACAACAAACTTCACCGCCAATTCTTGTCCTCTGTTTTCGTCTTTCGGCGTCAGAAATGAAACAACGTCTGCGTTAGGGCAAGCCTAACAACATCGTCAGCCGTTCAAACCCAACAATTTGGGCAACAGATTCACTTCAACATACAAAATTCTGGGCCCAATAATGGTAGATCACAATTCAAGCCCAACAAAGGATTTTTTCGACCACGTTACCAAATTTGCAACAAGGTGGGTCATCTCGCCTCAGTTTGTTATCATCGAACAAATCTATCATACAATCCGATTGAGTTTAAACAAAGTTCTAGAAATTCGTCTCGGCCCACAACAAATTGGACTCAATCGGGAATACAATCAAGTTCCGATTTTAATCAAGTTCCGATTTTAATCAAGTTACTCCGGCTTGGTTTTTGGATTCCGGGGCAACTAATCACTTCGCCTCGGATAATTCTCTACTGCATAATTCTGCTCCATATACAGGGACCGATCAAATTTCAGTCGCTAACGGAATAAGAATCCCAATTTCATCGGTAGGTCAAGCATCGATCAATACATCATCCGGTAAATCCTTATTTCTTTCCGATGCAATTCATTCATCTTTTTTATCTTCTAATATTTTAAGCGTCAACAAATTATGTCGTGATAATTCAGTCTCGGTTTTCTTTTTTCCTTCATATTTCTCGGTTACTGACCTAAATTCACAGGAAATCATACTTCGGGGTCCCGCAATTAACAGACTTTATAGCCTTCCCGTGTCATCCGCAGCACCCTCTGCATTTTTCAGCAAAGTTCTCGATTCTCGGACTTGACACAATCGGCTTGGGCATCCTTCCATGCCGATTCTCAAT
>QAOC01021519.1:8671-89284 GCA_003255005.1 Begonia fuchsioides
ATTAATGATAAGATCAGTTATAAAAAGATAAATACATGATTATTTTTTATTATATATAATTATATTTAAAATATCAATTAATACAATAAATATATTAATTATTTATTTATATTTGAGTAAAATCTCAAAACAATTATCAATTTTGAGAAAATAATCTAAAATAACCACTAATTTTTAAAAAATACAGAATGACTATGGTCTGAGGGGTGATTGTTGTCTGTTCTTTTTATTTTTATTTTTAAATTAAAAAATTATATTTTTATAAATAAATATTATCAGAATAACTTAAAATTTTCAATACACATTCATAACAATATAAAATAATATTGTGAAAACTTTTATGAATTTTCAATAATTATAAAATTTACTATAACTTTTTGTATACAGAATATGAAAAAATTCATTAACTATACTGATATACTATTTTTCTTTGAAGTTGTTAAACGATCTTAGAAAAACGTTCAAATCAAAATCAATTGTAAGTCGATATTATTAAAAACATGACGTGATTTAGTTTTAAAATTTTGGATGACCACAACCTTGCACTTGATAGTCTGATTTAGGCGCATAATATTCTAACTTTCAACGTAAAAAACCTCAAAATTTCTCTGTTCTCGTGGGTCGCATTAGTGTTCTCCTATTACATTTGCAGATTATGCTGTTTGATAAAAAAGATGTTGTATTTTTAAGAATCAATTTTTAGGCATTGCTTATATTTAAAAAATTATAATAAATCATAAATTAGTGATAATTAATACACCTTTTCAAAATATTGTATTATCTTGTACCAAAAAGGCAAAATCTTTCGCCTCCAAGACCGTTACACCCCGGCCTGACAGTTTGAAAAATAGAGAAAAAAAAAATATTGTATTGTCTTGATGTTAATATGCAGTAAATTTTTTTTATTTATTTAGTAAAAATATTTTTTAAAATTAAAAAAATAATAAAACAAGTAGACAGACGGGTTGTTTTCTCAAAACTGGTGGTAGTTTAGAGATTTAATCCTTTATATTTGAATACATCAATTTAGAAGTTAATTGAATGTTGAATAAATATTTGACAATTTAGTAGAAGAAATTAAAATAAAAAATAGCCTTATTTAAGCAATTTTTCATGGGATGAAATCAAATGGTTTGGTTGCTTAAACTCTGTTTTTATCCACTTCACACACTCTCTCTCTCTCTCTCTCTTCGAGAAAGCCTTGAAACTCTGACCCTTCACTTTCGCTTTCGTCTTTCCCACCAAATCGAAGCTCCTTTCCTGCCCTCTTTCTCTCTCAACCATCATTATCCCCCTGCTTCTTACTGCCTCTGAGCTCTGGGAGTGGATTTGCAGGGGAAGCCGAATCAATGCACCCGAGGTAATTGCACCGACTCTTACAAGCCCGTAATTGTGGGCATCTACGATCAGTTTTTGGATTTCCTGTTTTGGGTTTGATTTCCTTCTTTTCGATCATCTACCTCGTAGTCTGTGCAGATGGTCCCTTCGATTTTACATCCTCTTTTTCGACTTCTGGTGTATCAGATCCATGGCGGCGTAATTTTATCTTTCTCTTTTATGTTCTTTTTAATTATTGTGTTTTGGTCCGTTCTGCTGGGCCCCCCCTACACTTAGATTGCTTTTTTTTTTTCTTCGTGAATATCTAATTTTGGATGTTTAATTTATGACCTTTTGGCGGAGATCGGAACATTATTTCCATGGCTAAAATGGCTGCCATTTTTGTTTCCTTGTTGAACCAATCAATGACCGCTGGCTAGCTGATGAATGACTTCCGAATGCCTTTAACTACACTTTTTAGTGCGTGTGCGCTGGTAAATTGAGTTTTACATGAGCTCATATAGTTGGTGATAGATTCAAATGGTGATTGAACTATGGAGTTGGCTAATCGCCAATTCACTTATTATGACTATCAAAATCATCTAAATTACCAGTGGATAGTATTTCTTGTTTATGATTTTCAAGTTTATGCGTAGTTTTATGATGCCAAGTTTGTTGTATTATACCTACAACATCTAACTATAACCCATCTTACCGGTATTCCTCACCAAGAATAATGCCACACAGGCTGCAATGTGTTTGGTGTTTTTCTTTAAAATTCAATTTGGTAACTATGTCGTTTGCTTTCCAGGAAAGGTTAATTGGCATCAATTTTCTTCACTTTAAGCTACTTATGAACTATTTCGATTGAATTAGGTTGAAGACAAATTTGCTGGAGCAATTGGTTTTTGTTTGACTCTGCATAAAGAAGTGACGGGGTGGTTTTGTTTATATATACTGTGGTGATACTTGGAGAAGATTTGACCTATAAAGATGGAAGAGCATTCGTGTTAAGTTGGGTTTGCTGGTAGAAAATATGGCTCTTTAAGTGACTTGGCCGATAAGGAAGTTTGATTTTATTTGGAAATTTTCCTTGCTAAAGGAAATTTGTCACCATCAGACAAAATTCAAGTTTTGATCAGAGTTATTATTACCAACAATATCACCTGGGAGATGTAGGATATGTAATTTCATAATGTTATAGCTTAACTTGTACCATGATAAGTTTATTCAGGCAGTGAGGGAGATGTACATCTGTTGATGATCGAACATGTAATCAAGCCCATGCTTGTTGATGGCTTATAGTTGTCATAGATCTTGCAATTGCCTTGTTGAAGGGGTTGTTTTGGAGCCTCTCTTCAAAGTTTCTGGGGCAATCATGTAAATTAGCGACATTTTGTTGCTGCAAGTCAGTTTACTGTTTCTAGAAGTGTTTTCTTTAATTGCTGATTGGAAGACTTAACTGATCTTATGGAAACCGAAGCTTTGCAAGTGAATCGTCTAATGGGTTCACTTCATCAATATCTCCCTGTTATTGCACCTATTCTTCTGGTGTCAATTAGTTATATTGACCCTGGAAAGTGGGCAGCGACTGTCGATGGAGGTGCTCGGTTTGGGTTTGATCTTTTGACTTGCATGCTAATTTTTAATCTTGCTGCTATCCTGTGTCAGTACTTATCTGCTCGGATTGTCGTGGCTACAGGGAGAGATCTTGGTCAGGTAACTTTTTTAAGTTTGTTTGTAGGGCTTAAATTCTTGTATTGTTTGCCATATTTCTCTTGATTGAGCAGTTTGATATCCCTTTGGGATTACCCATCCCTTCATATCTCCGTTTCAATTAGTGAAGTCTCAATAAAGATGAGATTTTGAGATTGAATCTCAAAATTCCAAAAATGCTATCATTTGTCCACTTCCCTTGAGGACCTATGATTGAGGTGGTGCTTTTGCATGACAAGCTGGGTTCTAACTCTGCATAAATTCTATCTACTAGTTATCCGTGATTAGAAGAGGGATGCTTACTTTTCAAAATTAGATAATTCACTATGACCATATCGATACATCTTTTATAGTCATTAATCCATAATGTTCAGTGGTTTCTGTTGCTGATATGATACCCTTTTTTTACGATCATGCAAAAGATTTGCAGCGATGAGTACGACAAGTGCACTGTAATGTTCCTTGGAATCCAAGCAGAACTGTCTGCAATTCTTTTGGACCTTACCATGGTAAGTGACTGTCAATTGTTTCGATTAAATTGCTTGAAATATTTATCAAACTAGTTATTGAGGCTATTCATGGCTCGAGAATTGCGAGATTTATAGTTTTAAACATTACATATTTCCTAGCTAATATATGTTTGCTCAAATTTGACAAGATCTTAGGCATTGCAAATGGACTTAATCTCCTGTTTGGATGGGACTTGTTCACTTGTGTATTTTTCACTGCTGTTGATGCTGCTTTATTTCCAATTATTGCAACTTTTCTGGTAGGCCAAACAACTTGCAGTTATTTGCTTCAGTATCTATTACACCCTGTAATTGTACAAATTTCCCTTTTAGGAGGAGAACTGCAAGGCAGAGATGATAATCACGTACGTAGCATTTGTTTTATTGCCCTTATTTTTCCTTGGAGTAGTCTCCAGTCAACCAGAGATTCCATTTTCCATGCCTGGGATGCTGACAAAGTTGACCGTTGATAGTACATATGCACTCATGAGTCTTCTTGGAGCAAGTATCATGCCTCACAACTTCTACCTGCATTCCTTTTTGGTGAAGGTATCCATTTAATTCTCAGTGATCGATTGCAATATTTGCTGGTTTTTTCTTTTCTGTAAATCTTCCACGAGATGCGAGCAGTGTAATCATGCTCTAAATTTCCTATGAATGATCATAAATTTTAGTTTTTTAATAAATCTTTTAGGTTAATGAATACTGAAAGAAGGCCACATTAAGTATGGTTTTTTTATACATTCCGAGTGAATATGGAGGCTTCTTCTGTGATCCTTAAATTGAATGATACTCTCAGTGGTCGAAGTTGACTTATTATGTTGACCAAGAGACAGGTTATTGATTGAAGGGATTTATTAAAATAATTTTTTTCTGCACCTTGCAATGCAAATCCCCACTTAATTTCTTTGAGTTTGGTTTGTGGCTACTACTCATGCTGATTATCTGAATCAACACCTAGCTTTTTTGGTATTGATGATGCGAATGTAGAAAGCAAGAGAGACGTACCATATTAGAGTTTATATTACCATCGATTAGGGATTTTTTGCTTATATAACCTGACCAAAGCACGCTGATTGTGTTTTTCGCTGTCTTTTGTTTCATGATGTTTATTGCAATATATTTCTTTTTCTGAAACCTCGGTGACCTAATGTTGCAGCGATATGGGGCCCTTCCGAATATATCCAAAGATACCTTGTGCCATTACCACTTTTTAGCCATCTCGGTTATCTTCAGTGGCATTTTTCTTGTCAATTATGTGCTGATGAACTCTTCAGTGAACGTGTTCTATAGTACAGGTCTTGTTTTGCTCACCTTTCAGGATGCCTTGTCGTTAATTGAACAGGTGCCTTTTGCTTATTTTTATTTTTTATAACTAATTTCAAGAAAAATAAAGATTAAATGCAATTTAGGCGCTTATATATTTCGAGGTAATAATATGAGTACATGAACTGTTTTTTTTCTTACAAACAGAGCTTCTATCTCTAGAAGTTAGAAATCAATGTAAAATATCTTATTACATTATCAATATAGTATACACGTGGAAAAATTGCTAACATCTTTGAGGACGCAGCTCCATTTAAAAAAATTAGTTTAATGTCATCTCTAGATTGCACTATATTCAAAAATTTAGTAGCATTCATACATTAAATTGGCAGAACGTTTCAATTAATGCAGGCTTTTAGGAGCCCCTTGATGCCTGTTGCTCTCTTACTCATTATAAACATATCAAATAAAGTCACAACAATAGGCTGGAGTCAAGGTGGGCAAATAATCATGCAGGAGTTCTTGAAACTGGATCTTCCTGGTTGGCTTCATTCTTCAACAATTCGGATTCTTACCATTGTTCCTTCACTGTTTTGTGTTTGGAACTCGGGAGCTGAAGGGATGTATCAATTGCTTATATTTTCTCAAGTCATGATAGCTTTAATGCTTCCATCTTCTGTGATTCCTCTATTTCGAATTGCTTCGTCAAGACCCATAATGGGCGTGCACAAAGTTTCTCATTTTGTGGAGTTCTTAGCCCTGATGACATGCATTGGATTGCTTGGTCTGAAAATAACTTTTGTAATGGAAATGATATTTGGCAACAGTGATTGGGCAGGCAATCTGAGGTGGAACATGGGAAGTATATTGTCAATCTCGTGCCTACTTCTTCTTGTAATTGCTTGTGCATCTTTTAGTCTGATGCTTTGGCTTGTGGCTACTCCATTGAAATCTGCTAATGCTCAATTAGATGCTCAGCTGAGCAACTGGGATAAGTCGAACCCATCTCCGGAATTAAAATCTGTGCAGACAGAGGAGATTGATAAGAATCTAGCAAGGTGTGAGGAAGAACCGGTAGAGGTCATAGGGAGCTATGCCACTGAAATAAGCTCAGATTTTGAACCTGATTTGCCTGGACGTAGTTTGGAGTCTGATAAGGAATTCATTTTGCCTTCTATAGAGGAGACTTATTCCAATAGCTCTTTTACGACTTCATTGATAAATAATTCAGAGGAATCCATGTCCACAGAGGAGTCAGTACCTGTCTGGACTGTGGTTGGTGAGGTTTCTATGACTAGAGTAGCAGACGATGCCTCTTCTACTACCTCCTTCTATAAAGCAGAGGAATCAACCTCAACAGCAGAGTTTATACCTGCAATCAGTAAGGTTTCTATGACTGCAGCTGCTGATGACAGCCCCCCGAAGATTGACTTAGAAGACCCAGTTGAAAAAACAGTGGGAGATTTTCAAATTGTGAAGGAGGATGATCGAAGTGAAACCTCCGAGCCTGAAGAATCAACAAAAGGGGTTCCAAAGAGTGCTCCAATTACGACGCTTGACGGACCGGGATCGTTCAGAAGTGACAGTGGGAGGAGCGAGGAAGGTGGGAGCGGTGCTGGAAGCCTTTCGAGATTAGCTGGTTTGGGCCGTGCTGGAAGACGCCAACTAGCAACGGTTCTTGACGAATTTTGGGGGCAACTGTATGATTTCCATGGTCAAGTTAATCAAGAAGCAAAGGCTAAGAAGCTAAACTCACTAATTTCAATAGAGTCAGATCCTGTTACAGCCACTGTGAAGGAAGTTCCTGGATATTACTCATCTGAAGGAGGAAGAGGATCTGATCCTTTCCTTCAATTGCAGCAGATCCCGGCTGGTTTTGAGTCGATTTATGAAGGCCAAGGAGGTTCGTCATTGCCGTGGCCGAACCAGATGCAATTATTGGATGCATATGCTCACAATTCTAACCAGAGTGCTGTTGATTCTGGAGAGAGACGCCATTCCAGCGTGCGCAACTTGTCTTCTGGCTGCTGGGATTCTCAGTCAGCCACAATTCATGGCTATCAGAATACATCCCATCTTGCTCGAAACATAGTCAACAGCAGTGGATTACATGATTTGAAAGTTCAAGTAGAGTCTCCCATATTGAAAACTCAGTCCTTGGGTGGTGCAAATCAAAGAGATTCACTTGCTTTTCCACTTGGACAACAATTGCAAAATGATTTATGTGCTGGCCAAGTTTCGGGTTTCCAGAATCGAGCAGTCTCGAGAAATAGACCATTGCAATCGGAACGGCCATATTATGAACTTTTCTCACATGGAACGGCTGAAAATTTAGTAAATGCTCTCAACGCAAAAAAGCACCACAGTTCACCTAATATTCACAGGGATATCTACGTGTCAGATAACAGTGCTCAATGGAATAGTCCAACTGGATTCAGATCATCTGCTGGTAGAAATTATGAACCTACCTTAGATTCATTAGCATTAGATGAACTCTCTCCATCGAAAGTTGAATATAATATGATATCATCACAGCTAAATTCTAGATGGTCGAGACAACCATTTGAGAAGTTTGGTGTAGCCAATAAAGGTCATACTACTGGAACTGAAGCAGTTGAAATGGTGAATTCAATCAGTCAAGAAGCTGCTTTGATTGTGGATTTAGAAGCACGGCTTCTTCAGTCTCTCAGACATTGCATTGTGAGGCTTATAAAGTTGGAAGGATCCGATTGGTTGTTCAGGCAGAACGACGGGGCCGATGAGGAGCTTATAAATTCTGTAGCTAGCAGAGAGAGATTTCTTTATGATGTTGAAACTAGGGAGATTGATCGGGTGGTTCAATCGACCGAGCCTAGATACTTGTCATTTTCTAGTGTTCCTCATTGTGGAGATGATTGTATTTGGAAGTTGGATCTGATCACAAGTTTTGGAGTATGGTGCATCCATCGAATTCTCGACCTATCTCTTATGGAAAGCCGGCCAGAGCTATGGGGAAAATACACATATGTTCTTAATCGTCTTCAGGTGATTCAAATGGTTTTTAACTGATTTTAAACATTGTAATTGATGGTTATAATTCAGGACCTTCTACATTTTTTTCTTGTGCTTTTTGAAATAGTTGTACATGGTGTCCTTCACTGTTGGATTTTCTCGAGCTGCAGGGGATCATCGATATTGCTTTCTCGAAGCCTCGATCTCCAATGGGCCCATGCTTCTGTCTTCAAATCCCGCAAAGTTACCAGCAAAGATTAAGTCCACCCATAGCTTCAACCGGAACTCTACCCCCTAAACCAACTAGGGGGAAGTGCACAAATGCAGCAACTCTTTTGGAGATGATCAAGGACGTGGAGATTGCCATCTCTTGCCGGAAGGGCCGGACCGGCACTGCTGCCGGTGATGTGGCCTTCCCAAATGGGAAAAAAATTCTGTCTTCGGTTCTCAAACGTTACAGGCGCAGATTGTCAAACAAGCCTTCCGGCTCTGAATCTCCGGCTACTCGAAAGGCTCATACCTCAGCTCAGTATAATAACTCATGTTAGCTGTTTAGTTTTGAAAAGCAGCTCATGGTCGGAGTTGGGATTAATCAGGTTTTGGGCTCTTTTCAACCCTTTTTTTTCTTCTCATCTCTTTCTCAAATGTGTATCAAATCATAGTTCTCCCTACAAATTGTAGTTGTATTTCAAGTATGTGTAGGTTTGGCTGACCGGACTGGACGTGTAATTCGAAAAGAATCGGGTCAAAGGGTAAACTGTTTGTTATCTGTAATGATTGTAGCCAGTCACCTCTTCCATGAGATTCTGCCCAAAATGGGATTTACCTCGAATCTACTCAACTCTTGTATATACTCCATTGAATGAGATGAATTGTCTTGCTCTTGTGATCTCTATTTTTGTAGGCTAGTATATAATAGAGGTAGCATTTGAGTCGGCTCAAGCAAGCTGAGCTTGAGAAAAATTAATTCGTTGATCTTGGCAAGTTTTTTGAGTCGAGCGAGTATATTAGGGGTGGGCAACGGATCGGATTGGATCGGATTGATGCCGAACTAATCCGATCCGAATGTTGTCGGATTGGAATTTTGGATCCGATCGGATCGGCTCCAAAACTTCATCTGAATCCGATCCGATCCGAATCCATTTCAAATTATCGGATCGGATTACTTAATCAATCCCGAGCTGAGCATCAAAATTTCCGAGGCTGAGGCAGAGACAGGGAGTATTTTTTCAGAGAAAAAGGGCTGCATGTTGAGGATATTTAATCGAATTTGGAAAGTTTAATCGGATTTGGAAAGTTTAATCGGATTTGGAAAGTTTAAATATCCTCAAAGTTTAATCGGATTTGGAAAGTTTAATCGAATTTGGAAAGTTTAATCGGATTTGGAAAGTTTTGATATCCCCAAAGTTTAATCGGATTTGGAAATTTTCGAAGCTGTGGCCAATAAATACACGATTGAAAGCTTGAAACCCCAATTCAAAAATTTAGGGATATTTAATCGGATTTGGAGAATCCGACGTTCGGATTGGATCGGATTGGCTTCGAATCCGATAGCCAATCCGATCCGATAACGATCCGAACGTCGGATCAAATTACATATTATTCTACCGAATACTTGATCCGATCCGACCGAATCCGATCAGATTGGATCGGATCGTCGGATTGGATCGGATCCGCCCACCCCTAGAGTATATTAGAGGTGAGCTTATCAATTTTTTTTTTTAAAATTGCTCGAGTCAGTATTGTAGCGATTCAAGTCTATCTCGTTCATATATCATCTCTAGCGTATAAATACATTTTTTGGCCGCAATGCACGCTCAAAAAGGGTTTATGGTTGTCTCTTTGAACACATGACAAGAAAGCACCAAGAATCATCGATGGACTTGGACTTATTACACGAGGAAATAAACGGTACAACAAGCAGAACATTAACTCGAACAAAAAAAAAAACAGATGAACACTCAATTTTCTGGCTTCAAGATATGCCGATGGAGGCGGATCTCCCGACGATTGAGCTCTTGCAGTGGCCTTGCGTTCTTCTCAGCGTACTGCAGATTTTAAACGTTAACTTCATGTCTATCAAGAGTTAAGACGAGCAGTAGAAGAACAGTTCTTACATCATGAACAGCCAGTCGAAGTAGCTTCACTTGTTGCCAAGATACAGGCATAATCTGAAGAAATAATTGTGATTTTGGCTAATTTAAACAGGGGATTAGGGTTTATAATTGTAAAATGTTTATACCCTTTTGTTGATGATCCACGTGACGCCTTCTGTGCATGGTGGAACCGTGAGAGAACCCATGTATCTGTAGTATTTTCTGTATTCTCTCACTATCATTGAAGGGTTTATCTCTCCTAATTTGATCTCTTGCTTTTCATTAATAATCATTCGCAGGATGTTCCTTCTCAGCTGCAGCGACAATCATGGTCTTGTTATATAAAAAAAGAACAAAAGAACTTCAAAATCTTATCCTTATTTTCATCGAATAACGATACCAACACGAGTCGGCCTGGTCTCATCTGACCTTGTCTATGATGACCCAAGATCAAAATAATGTCAGTTCCTGGCTTAGTTTTAACCAGATGTACAGTTTCAAATAGTTTGAATACGATGAAAATATTGAATTTAAGAGCGAAATCGGGTGAGATTCATCCTAAATCGAACACTATCGTAATATCACGTTAGTCAGATAAGTAAAAACTCGATTTTTCAAGTACCAATTTGTGGTCTCAAGTTGTATTGTTACCTTGAATAGGAAATAATCAGGAAATGGACGGATCTTATAGAGCAAACCAAGAACAGCGATCTTGCTTTTGGCTTTTGGGTCTGCAGTTTCATGAACCATGTGTAACTCTAGATCATATCTGCAAAAAAAAAAAAAAAGTGAGTCCTCTTCTTCTTCGTGTACGTCTTTGCTGTGTGCAAGAGTTCATCACCTTCTGCCATTGATGGTATGTTCAGAAGGTGAGTGCCAGTGGCATTGCCGGAGATGATAATCAACTCCGGCGATTTTAACCGATCCGGCGTCACCCAGAAATTTGATCTGCATGTTTACGTCAAACATATAAAATTGACAGAATTGGAAAAGCTATTGATTTTCATGTCGATTTCCATACCGAAATGTCGTGGCCTCTATTCAGGAGAGAAGCATTGGAGGGTTTGTATTTTCTGTTCAGGCCGCCGGAATTTGCGACGACCTTCACTCTTCCGACGGATAAATCAATGGGAGATTGCATTCTTCCATTTCTGCACTTTTCCCATTCTTTCTTCAGAAACCCCCAGCGGCCTGGCCCTTTCTTGCTCCGTGGATGATAGTCGAACTCTCTCTCATTCTCTGCAACCATGGAAGTTTCAGAAAAAAAGAAGAAACAGAAATTTCACTGCAGCAGTTCTCTGCAAATGTTTCATTACCAACTTCTTGAGCTGTAAACGATGAAGAAAGAAAGAAGAAGATGATGATTAACACCAGAAAAGCTGAAATAACGAAGCCTTGCAAGCTCTGAGCTGCCATTTTTAACGATAAATGGAGGCTTTTGAAAAGTGGGTGGTGTGGATGTGAAAAAAACAAGCTTTTTAAATAGAAAAAGGATGAAATTACTTGCTGATGGGGTAAACCCTTGGTATTAATTGGGACGCCTATGATAATTTTGATAATTAAGTTGACCTAATTAAGTTTTTTAATGCTTTGGTTGAAATTAGGGTTTCACCGATTACCGATAATAATGATTTCTTAGAATATGACTTTATTTGATCTATTATTTCAATTTTCAATTGTTATTTGTTAGTTATGTTAGTTTATTAATCTAAATTATTATTTTTTGGTTTTGACTTCTTTTTATAAAATAAATTTTATTATTGTAATAATTAATAATTAATATTATAATTAATGAATCTAGTGATTTAGAAATATTATTCTAGGTTTTAAAAGAGTGATATAATATCTATATATATATAACTATGAATTAAAATAAAATTCAATATTAAAAAATGAAAATCGTTATTAGAACTAAATTTCTAAATAGAGTTGGAATTCATGTTAAAAAACTTTATTAATTAAAAAAGATGGCATACACGTGTTAGATTTAACCAATAAATCCAAGTTGGTTATAACTAAAATTCAGGAGTAGGCAAAACCAGACCGGAATAGTAAATCGAACCGCAACCGTTGATTTTAATTCAGTATTTGTTCTAATTTTTAAAAAACCGTGATTTATAGGATGATTCCGGTCTTTAAAAGTAAAAACCCGTGAAGACGACACCGAGACCGTTGGCAAAAAAAGTTCTAAAATCGAGTAAAACTCGACTCAAACCCTAATAAAATCCAATATAAATCTTAAAATTGGTTATAAATCCGGCTAATTACTTAAAATTCAACCTAAATATAATAAAAAAATCTATATATTTTGTTATATTTTAAACTTTTAAAATAAAATAAAATCAAGTTAAAACTGGAATAGAACCGGAACCGTTGATTATATTTCAGAATAAAACTAGGCCGAACAGAGTCGTGCTCACCTCTATTAAAATTGTATTTTTGTAAGGAATTAAATTACATTTTGTATGATTACCATGAAACGATACTAACTGAACTCATCGTGTTGAATCCCGCATGACGCTTTTGATTTGAAACAATAGTTCTAACGGGACGGATTAATGCTTCAGACTAGACAAGTATTTTACAAAGAGAAGAATGAGAACTACTAAAAGAAGGGTTAAACAAAGGGGGAAGTTAGGGGGATCCCCTAAAGCTAGCTCACCAAAATTAAATGATAAACGATGTATTAGCTCCAAATCTCTAGAATCAATTGCTAATGACTTTGAATTTGCGTTGGTCAACGACTCAGCCATCAACTGTTTGACTTTTTTTTACATTGATTTGTCAACTTGACACTTGGAGTCATAATTATCTTCAACTGAGCGATAGTGTAATGATGTTATCTTAACTAATAATACCCAAGATAACTATATTTATCATTTTATAGGTATAATAAAAAGTGTAATATTATAATTAGATGCATCAAACGAGCTCACTCGAGCTTGAAAAAATTTGGTTTGTCCAGCTGAGCCTGACATTCTTTTAAAAAAATATTGGGTTTGAGCAGGCTTGCAAGCCTATTGAGCTGAGTCGGCCAAACTTGATTAGTCAAGCTTAACAAATCAAAAGTACATAATTACTATTATCTTATATAAATATATTAAAACTTATTTTCAGTATTGTAAATCAAAAATTATAATAAAAAATTATTTAATATAATGTCAATATATCATACATATGGTTAAAATTCAGTAATTTGAAATTGTGGTGGGCCAGATAAGACAAGATATTTAATATTATAATTTTATATTTATTCTAAATATATTTTTGTTCTATTGTATCTTGACTTTCTATAGTGATATCTCCTTTATTTGTAGTTTTTCATCTTTTTGGAGTTTTCATATAATTCTTGGTGTCCTTGTTATTCTGCGTCTGTTATTTTTCTTCGATTATCATGGTTCGATTTTTAACAATTGGTATCAGAGCGAAATAGAAGGTTTCTAAAAATAAGGAGCTTGATTTGTTGGAGATATCGGAACTAGTTTGCAATTTCCGGGAGTAAATTTGCAATTTTTATTTTGGAGAAACATAATTTCTCTTGTAGGATTTGCATGAAGAAAGTAGGAAAGAAAAAGGGTTGTCCCTTTGTGCAGCCCACAGGTTTGCTTAGTTGAAAAAGGAGAGAGAGAGAGAAAATTGAGATTTCCCTCTCTCAAATTTTATTTAATATTATAGGGTTTTGGTTTTTGGCTATTTTTAATTCAGTAAATATTCTTAAATTATTGGATGGATATAACTTTGGGGAGACCTGATGAAACTGTGAGTTATGCATTCAGTGTGTTCGAGCAAAACGATTCAAATACAGAATTTTTAACATTTTGATTTGAAGTTCACTGCGACTCTAATAGTTCAGTGATGCATTAGAGGAGAATATGATTTCTTCTTAAGTATGTCTCTCAAGTTTAACCAAGGATTAAACTTGATCGGTATCAGATGCTTATTTGGTTCGTGAAGAACCTTTGTGGAAGAAGAAGTTATTATTGACATTTTAATGAGTGTTGTAGATTTATTATCTTATACAAAATGATAAAATTCAAAATGATCAAACTTTCTTTCATTAATCCTGATTATATTATGTAATGGTTGATTGACTACCACACCCAGCTTGCGACCTGGTTGGCGAGCTAGTTCAAGCTTTTAAACCCAAAATTCAAGATTGTTTCAAGATCGCAACTAGCTGGTGAGCAAGCTCGATCATATACACTTCTAGTTATATTTATAGTAATGGTTAAGAATCTAGCAACATTAATTGAAAAAAAAAACACATAAACACAATAACACCATCTCGAAATAGAAAAAAAACAACTTGCGCATGACAATTAAAGTACATCGTACAATGAATTAATATTCAAATATCAATACATTTAGAAAATCTAAGAGTTCTAATACTAATATACGAGCTCAATCCAATATTGATACATGGGGTCGACTAATACTACTCTTACTTAATTTTGGAAACACGCAATAACAATTGACATTTGGGTTGCTTTTCTTGTAATTGTAAATGTTGAAGGATATCTTGATTATCAATTCGATAAGAAAAGAAAAAAACCAAACATATATAGTTAATTTGAGGTTGTAATCGTTGTTTTTCATCTTCTAAGAAAGACCATTGGATGATTAAGAATAGCATAATCAACCATCATGCCGATGATTTAGATTTTTGTGCTATAGAGACAAAATCAAGCTTTGAATGATCAAACAAAAAATCTATAATCTAAACCAATATATAACCTCGAAAAGTGAATAGAATAGTCCCTCAAACCGAATTATAATCGCGAGTTCGATTCAAAGTCATATAGATAGATAGAATAAAATCAAACCCTAAAAAGATCTATAATGGAAGCTCATCGACACAGTCAAGAACCCGGTTAGCAAGAGCATACTCTGCCGTACTCACGCTTCGGACTCTAAAAAGAAACGAAAAAGAACTCTTAAAAACCAATTTAAACAACAAATGTCAACTTCACTTGTAGGTAAGATCCATAAAACCAGCCAGCAGAGAAACTAAAAAAAAAATGGAATGTTCTTCCCAAAAGCAAAATCCAAGAGGAAAGGCAAGAACTAAGACCTGTTTTTCAACATTATTAAAATATGGAATTGGAAGACATGTCTGTCTTTTCTCGCTTAGACCCTTCACTTGTCTGATTCCTTCATCTCATCTATGATTAATCAATACTATGCTTTACTTGACTATCTTTGAGCTCCCCTCTCGTCCTTAACATTATAAATTATTCGAATCTCGAGCTTCAAACTCGACTTCTCTCTCTACTCACTAAACCTCGACGTCTTCGCCCATGGATGCAGCTAAGAGAGAAGATGAAGAATCCAAAAGCACCGCCGGGGAAAAAATGTATGCAAAAAAAGAAACGTCGGTCAACAAAGAGAATATCGTCGATCCGGAGACACTGGAGGAAGGAAGAAGAGGAGAAGAAAGCCAGCCTAATGAACAAATACAGAAGACAAAAAGGGTGGCAACCTTAGATGCATTCAGAGGTCTTACCGTAGTGGTAAATAAGCCTATATTAAGTACTTTACTGTTACATTAATGTGTAAAATAACTTGAATTATGGTGTAATTAGCTGAGAAATTTTGCAGTTAATGGTTCTCGTAGACGATGCCGGAGGATCGTATTCTCGAATCGATCACTCGCCGTGGAATGGCTGCACCTTGGCCGATTTCGTCATGCCATTTTTCCTCTTCATCGTTGGCGCCGCCATTGCCTTGGCTTTGAAGGTACACATGAAAGTTAATAAGGCTTAGGGTAACGTGCAATTTAAATTATCAGTTTTCAACGTATTCTTCATCTTATCCGTAAAATCTTTGCGAAGTTCAAAATCGGGTTCGAAACGAGTTGAGGGACTAGGATATGGTTTGAACCGAAAGAAATCAGAATTTAGAAAAATTGAATTTTTAAAGAAGAGAAAGAACAAAATATGGAAGAAAGAACAATTTGTAGATTCTTATTATTATTTTTATTTATTTCCTTCACTATATATAATACAAAAGTGATATAAATAACATTAAAACGAAATTAAATAAAATAGACATTCTTAGACTCTTTATATTTAACTCTCATTATAATTTTTAACTTTTCGTCATTAAAATGATCGTAACTTCTTCCACATTACTCTGAATGATCGGCAACTTGAACAATTAGAAACTAAATATCCGGACATAGAATTCATAGGTCACAGTTCACACGTTAAATTTGGTGACTATTTACTCTTATAAAAAATAGTTGAAATCTGTCCTAAATAATTTACATGTTTTTACACGAACACCCTATTAAATGAAAAATACGGTATTTTTTGGTCGAAAGTAACAATTAAATCGATGATTTTACAGAAAATTCCGAAGCTCAAGGTGACGATAAAGAAGATAATACTGAGGACTTTGAAGCTTCTGTTCTGGGGAATTCTTCTGCAAGGTTTGCTTATTTTCCTATACGAATTTTGATGGTTATTTCTTTATCTAATTATCAAAATTATTGGTTGTGTAGGAGGATACTCCCATGCTCCTGATGATCTCGCCTATGGTGTTGATATGAAGCATATCAGATGGTGTGGAATTCTCCAGGTCATCCCAACTACTTTCTGATCTCTCTTTTCCAGTTATTAGGGTTGGAATCGTTCCGGTTCGAGTCGGTCAGTTTGGTTCAGATCCTATTTGAACCGAACTTATCGCTTCAATTACTTTTAACCATATGAAATTTTTAAGTTTTTTTTTTCGATTTTTTGGTTTGAACTCGGTTTTGATTTCGATTTTGTTTGATCTAAGCTGCTTTATGCTCGGCTTGAGCCTTGGTTTGAGTGGTCCGGTTCATTTTGTTTTGTTGTGTGTTTTTAAACTTAAAGAATATTTTCTACTTTGGAAACCTTCATTTGTGATACTGGGCTTTGTTTGAAAATTGATTTTTGAAAAATTGAAACGTAATTGAACCTGCTGTTTGATTTGATGAACCCGGTTCAAGCTGAACCAAAACCATTAACTGGCTAAACATGTAATTTTTATGGCGATACAAACAGAGAATTGCCCTAGTATACTTGATCGTGGCTCTGATAGAAGCTCTAACCACAAAAACAAGACCAACAGCTCTTAAACCAGGGCTCACCTCTATCTTCACTGCGTACAAGTGGCAATGGTGACCAAATTCTTGAAAGATTCGCTCTTTTAAGTTCATCAATCTAGCAACTTTGAAAATGGGTAACAATCCAATGTCCATTTCATAATCCAGGATTGGAGGGTTCGTTTCTTTCCTCGTTTACATGATTACTACCTTCACACTCTATGTTCCCGACTGGACGTTCGTCAATCACGGCGACGAGAAGCCCGGAACGTACACGGTAACTCATAGATCGACAAAAAAACTCGGAGAATAACGATAAAATAACTATTTTTCAAGAGTCTTAAGTCTATTTTTTTTCAGGTTTTTTGTGGGGAGAGAGGGTCTTTGGGGCCTGCATGCAATGCTGTTGGTTATGTGGATAGGCAAGTTTGGGGAATTAATCACCTCTACTCGCAGCCGGTATGGCGTCGGTCCAAGGTACGATTTTGTAGAAAAAACAAAATTCTAAATGAAATCGAAAAAAAATTGTCCATCAACATGATCATTAGATCACTAACTCTGACAGTTTTCTAATGGAGTACTATGACTTGCGACATTTGCAGGCATGTACGTTTGATTATCCCGATTTCGGCAAGCTCCGGGATGATGCTCCGAGCTGGTGCGTTGCTCCGTTCGAACCGGAAGGCTTGCTCAGCTCAATTTCAGCCATACTCTCTGGTACTATTGGCATTCATTATGGCCATGTTCTTATACATTTTAAGGTAACTATATTTCTTAGAGACTAGAATTTCTAGCATTGATTGGCTTTCATTAAAGACCTACTTTTCGTTATATTTCTTATAATTTCCTCATCGTGTCTAGTTTGATTATACTTCTGTTGCAGAGTCATTCTGAGAGGCTCAAGCAATGGGTGTCATTCGGTTTCGGCTTACTCGTCATCGCCATAATTCTTCATTTCTCGGACGGTTTGTTCTTTCTCTAACTCGTTTTAATATGGTGGAAATTTGACCAATTTAATCTGTCTGAGCAGCCATTCCACTCAACAAACAGCTCTATAGTTTCAGCTACGTCTGCTTCACCGCGGGAGCAGCAGGGATCGTCTTCTCCGGGTTCTACATTCTGGTAAAGATTTCTCGACACCCTATGAGGAGTTTACCAAAATATTGAACGCTTTCCTTTCAACAGATCGATGTTTGGGGGTTTCGGAAGCCGTTCTTGTTTCTGGAATGGATAGGAATGAACGCGATGCTCGTTTATGTGATGGCGGCTCAGGGAATTTTTGCGGCGTTTGTCAACGGTTGGTTCTACAAGAATCCAGACAATAGTTTGGTAAGTTTCACTTCCAATTTCTACATTTTAAAAGGAGAGAGAGAGAGAGAGAAAGAGTAGAGAGAGAAAGCTTTCTGAAATCAAACTGCAGGTTCACTGGATTGAGAATCATGTGTTCATCGACGTATGGCATTCGGAGAAGGTTGGAACTCTGCTGTATGTGATATTTGCCGAGATCGCTTTTTGGGGAGTTGTCGCCGGAATCTTGCATAAATTCAGAATATACTGGCGGCTCTGACACATCCAAACTAGGCTATGAAACAGCGTTGACTTTCTGTAAATGTTTTTTAATATTTTTCTGTTTGAATTGGTTTGAATCTTAATCGTGTTGTTTTGAATCCTGAAAACGAGTTTTCCATCTCTCTCTCTCTCTCTCTAAAAACATCTAGTACGATTCAACCAGAAATACGTCATACTTTATTTTCTTCATCGTAAACTCTTCAAGCGCATTACATGAGAGTAACAAGAGCTTACGATGGATTTATTCCAAAGCGTAAATCAAACTCAAACATCGCTCGACCAAACAGACGCTCAGTGTTCTATCCCCGAGGTCTGATAATGGAGTTGGATTTGTCGGCCATTGAGCAGTTGCAGCGGCCTCGCGTTCATCTCAGCGTACTGCAAATTCCAAACGTCACTCTACGCCACTCTCGGAAAACAACACACGAGCGGTAAAGAAGAGAGAACTTACATCATCGACAGCTTCTCGAAGTAGCTTCACTTGCTGCCTCGAGACGGGGGCAATCTGCAGAAATGAGCGTGAATTTAAGGAGCTCAAACAGTAGGGTTAGGGTTTATAATCAAATGGTTGTACCCTTTTGTTTATAATCCAAGAAACTCCTTCTGTGCATGGTGGAACAGTGAGAGAACCCATGTATCTGTAGTATTTTGTGTAATCCGAGGAGATGCTCGAAGGATTTATCTCCCCTATTTCGATCTCTTCGGTTTGATTCACGATCATATCTCTGAGGTGCCTTTTAATCTGCCACAACAATAAAGGGTTGCGTTTTGTACAACAGGACCAAAAAATGCTACAAAATTGTTTAATTTGACGCAAAATATAATAACAACCAGGTTTGGTTGGGTTCCACTACTAGCTCATGGAAATATGTTCCAAAATTTTGGAACCAAACCAGCCAACTGGAGCATGAGAACTGACCAAGACCTAATCATATTCCACAGTTTGGTTGCTGTTCGGTTACAATTTCTATAAAAAAATTTATTGCGTTTGGCTTTTCTATTTGGGTTTAGGACTGGTTTTAATTTTGGCTTTGATTTTAACTAGGTTTTGGTCGACGTTTTGATCCACAGTTCGATTCGATAATCATGATTTTTGACCACCAAAACCACAACCGAAGTATGAACCGTGATTTTTGGAGGAGTTATAACCGATTCAAATTCTTTCAAAAACCAACGCGAATCGGCCTAACCTGCGTTTTTCGGTCCAAATTGTTCGAGTTTAAAATAATGGAACAGTACGCACATATTACATTTTGTCGGATTAGTGTCCTATATATTTTTTTTGAATTTCTCCATGATTAACTTGTGTTCTTATGTTGTTACCGCAGATAGGAAATCATCAGGAACTGGACCGATCTTGTAGAGCATAGCAAGAACAGCGATCGTGCTGTTGGCAGTTATGTTCTCAGTTTGGTGAACCATGTGTAACTCTAAATCATATCTGAAAAAGAAATTACAATCACGTTAAAAAAATCACTTCTTCTTCGTGCTTCATTGCTACGTGTAAAAATTCAACACCTTCTGCCATTGATGGTATGTTCAGAAGGTGAGTGCCAGTGGCATTGCCGGAGATGATAATCAACTCCGGCTATCTTAACCGATCCGGCGTCACCCATAAACTTAATCTGCATGTTTACGTTAAACTCACAATCATCATAGTATTCAGACAGCAAAAAACTGTTGGTTTTCATGATCGATTTCCATACCTGAATGTCGTGGCCTCGGTTGAGGAGAGAAGCGTTGGCCGATTTGTATCCGAAGATCAGGTCGGTGGAATTTCTGACGACGGTCACTCTTCTGTCTGCTATATTAATGGGAGATTGCATGCTTCCATTGCTGCACGTTGCCCATTCTTCCTTAAGCTCTCCCCAGCGGGTTGGCCCTTTGTCGCTCCATGGATAGTAGTCGAACTCCCTCTCGTTCTCTGCAGCCATGGAAGTTTCAGGAAATATGATGAAACAAAATAAATTTACTCGTGCTGGAGTTCTCTGCATTACCAACTTCTTGGGCTGTAGACGATGAAGAAAGAAGGAAGACGATAATGATTAGCGCAACAAAATAGTTTTGCAAGCTCTGAGCTTCCATTTTTGACGATGAATCTAAGCTTTTGAAATTTTGATGGAGTGATACGAAGAAGACGAGCTCTTTAAATAGAAAGCAAATGAGATTATGGGTTTTATTGATGACGAAGAACACTTGATGTCATGCCATACTTGCACTTGAATGTAATCAATTCATCATTCTATATCATGTTTTTTTAAAAGAAATTGTTCAATTCATCATAGGTGTGGGCAAAATCATACTTGGATCGCGGTCGGGACTGAACCGGAAGTTCGGTTCTGGTTCTATTTCTTAATAACCATAAATTTGGAAAAAAAAAAACCATCTCAAAACTAAATGAAGCCTCCAATAAATTGAGAAATGGTTCGAAATTCCGTCCAATCACTCAAAACTTAACCAAAACATAATAAAAAAATTAAATATGAAATTACATAAAGACAAATTAAAACTTCAATGTATTTCATGATTTTAAATCTAATTCATCTAGAAATCGAAGTGGAATGGATGATGCCAACCCTAATTCACCATTATTTGTCTGCCTCTTGTTTAATGATGTTGAACAGATTAACTAAACGTATGATTTTTTATCTCAAGTATCACGATTTAAACGACGATCCCTAAACTCATCTACCCTTCAACTTTATTTTGTAGCTTAGTTTTATACCAACAATTGGTATATGAATTCATCAAGCAAAATCAAGGGTGAAGGGTTTGATTTGGAAAGTAACGAAACTGAACTAATTCGTCATTCCAATCAGGATGGAAGTATTTTTGGTAGAGAAGATTGAGAGCTACTAGAACAAGTGTTGAACAAAGAGAGATGACCTAAAGGTAGCACACCAAAATGAACAGCTAAATGATCTATTCGTTCTAACTTTGTGAAACTAAATGCTAATGACTTTGAATTAGGCTTGGTCGTTAAAGCAGCCATTTCCTTTTTCACCATTATTTTTCTTGATTCGTCTCGTGAACTTCTCGATCGTGTCATTTTCGCGAAAAAACGAATATCCACGGAACAACTTTTTCAATATCGAGCTCGAGATATAAATTTTTCGAAGATCACGGGGTAATTAACATGAGTTGAGAGTTGTTATTATTAGCCATGGAGTCAATAAGCTCGTAAATGCTGAGATCCCAAGACTAGTGGATTTATGACTAGAAATTCGTTAACCTATTTATTTTTCCTCTATTTGAGCAGCCATTCCTACAGCTCTATAGTTTCAGCTATGTCTGCTTCACTGCCTGAGCAGCCGGGATCGTCTTCTCTGGAATCGATTCTGCATTCTGGTCAAGACTTCTCCACGCCCTCCGAAGTAAATACACTGGCGGCTCTGATGAAAAAAGTCAAAGCTTTTCTGTAAATTTTTTCTAGTTTTCAGTTTGGATATCGTGTTGTTTAAAATACTGAAAATGAGCTTTTCTTTCTCCTCTCTCTCCGATAATGTCGACATTCAACAAATTAGATCTAGTAATTCTACATTTTCAATGGGACACACATCTGCACAAGCATTCACATTTTTAAGTGGATCTAAGAAATCTAAAACGTCTGATATTTAGAAACAATTTGAATTAAAAAAATAAAAATATGAAAAAATTAAAAAATAAAAGCACAATGTAAATATTATGCAAAATACTATGCGTATGAATCTACTGCTAGCAATTGAATTATTTTTCGTCAATTTCTTCGTAAATACTATGCAAATATTGTGCAAAACACTAGTGTTAACAATCAAATCATTTTTCGTCAATTTATTCGTAAAATCTAAAACGTGGGTGTAACTTTTATCATTGAATACGATGTTCTTACCTGATTTGTTAACCCTTCGGCAATTTCTTGATAAAGCTCGAAATCATGTTAGAAATTGTCGAAATTAAAATAAGATTAGAACACCCGAGGAAATTTCTTGATACAGCTCGAAATCATGTTAGAAATTGTCAAAATTAAAATAAGATTAGAACACCCCAATGAATAGTTTCGTAATTTGACGTCCAATATGTAGATCGATGATTTAAAACATGAAATTGGGATTATTTTTCATTTTTTCGTCCTATTATGTTAACAATTTTCTATCCCTGTCAATAGGTTGCGCCAGCCGAGCTTGAAGGGATATTGCTTTCTCACCGAGAGATCATCGATGCGGTCGTGATCCTGGAGTTATACTTTTCAAGTAGAGATATCTCGGGAAATTTTACGATCGAAAAATAACAATGTTATTAAGAATTGGTTTTGACTGTGCAGACATGTCGATAAGCCGGGGAGGTGCCGATTGCACTTGTCATTAGTTCGGCTAATACCTCAAATATAACCGAAGATGTTACAATGGAAATTATTTCTCCCCAACCGTCATCCTGGCCCAGGTGGGTTGGATCCAGACCAGACTTGATCTGACCCGATCTCGGCTCGGAGATGGCCTAGTGATGGCTCATGATCTGAGTTTGCAGTCACTGCTCTTAAAAATTTCAAAATAATTACCAAAGATCTCCCTGCATCTACCATGGATCATCATTTTTAATCTAGCTAGCTCGGTCCCATACAAGAGTCTCGGCCAAGGCCTCTCGGACTAGACTTTGGATGGATTCATTTACGAAAGTCAAACCAGCCCGACCCGATCCACTGCCAGAGAATGTTATTATGCACAAGTAGGAACATAGAGTTGGAACCGAAATAATTTGTGAAAAATCAAAACTTTTGAACTTCTTACTTTCAACAAACCAAGCAAAATTATAAAATTTGTATATTTTTTTAATAAAAAGGATGGAAAAACCGACGCAAAATTGAGGACCGGGCTAGGTAGTTGGGCTACTTGAGCTCCAAATGAAATATGGAAGAACGCCCAAGAACCCAGATGACATTTTAGTGGAAATTTCATAATCTTGTCTTTGATTATTCAAGTTACAAGTAGGACCCACCACCCATCTGTAGAGGCAAAAGCAAGTAGGAGAAGGCAAAGGGTTAGGTAAAGAGTTAATTCCAAGGCAAAAAGAAATGGGGTCCCAAAGAGAAAAAGAGAGGTTTCTAGCCGTTTGGTTTTGGAAACTCTCCTCCGCTTCTTCAATAATTTAGGTTGCACATGCACCCCTTTGAGTGTATCTCTATCCATCCCTCTTCATCTTTTTAACTTTGGGTTCCAACTTCCTCACCAATCTCTCTCTTTGTTATGTTTTCGTGAGTTCTCTAGCTCGGGTTTCTTCGCGTTAACATCGAAATAAAACTCGAAACACGATAATAAATATACATTAAAAATCCCTTCAAAAAAAGACCTGTTATGAATACTAAGCTCATTAATAATTGCGAGTTTTAGAACTCTATTTTATCAGAATATATAATTTGAAAAACCTTAATTAAGATTCACTATACCAATCTTTTTTGAGAAAATAGACTTTTTCGGGTCCGAGAACTATACGTGACACGAGAAATAGTTACTTTGACCTATGATTCATACAAATTTATGGTTATGGAGGTCAAATTTAATTGGATTTAGCTTGCTAAATTAAGTGGAGAGCATATGCAATGGTGGGCATGAATGGAGGGTGGAAGTACAAAGTACAACATCTATGTCGATTTTATGGAACATGTTTGATGCTTTTCTCTCTTGGGTATTTATCAAACATTTGTTTCGACCAAAAGATTTCAATCCTTTAATAAAAGAAAATATGGTCCATGACCTATGTTCTTTCCCCATCTAACCCAAATAATGCTCTCTCATTGCCCACCCTTTGCTCTTGCTTCCTTGCGTCACCTGCTAAATTTCGTTGTCGCTCGTACGAGGTGGGCTCGTTCATGGTGCGAGAAGCGCATCAACCCCGCGCATCAACCCCGATGATTTTGGTTATCAGGTGGCCTAGACGATCATGTCCCACGGCTATGTCGGGACTTCGTACCGAGCGATGAGATCACAATCAAGTATTGAGTTATAGTACTAATGTTTGACAAGTTAGATTCTAGCCACAAACATTAAAAGTAAACAAACTTCATTACATGGTGCAATTAGTTCGAGAGATCATTCATATGGATAGAAAGTATAAAATCTAAAGCCCTTGTTGATGTTTGGTTAATTAGGCAAGTAAATCTCGCCTTATAATTTTTTTTTAATTTTTGATTTTTTCATATTTTTTAAAGTGAATATTGTTGGAATTATCTGAACTTTTTATCGGACTCATTTTTGTAAATTTTTAATATTTGTATGATTTATTATAATATTTAAATTTTAATATAAAATAATTAAAAATACGTACATCATTTAATAATTTTTCAAATTTCAATATAAAATCTTCTAAAATTAAAATTAAAATTTGCAAAATGGGTTTGGATTCAAAGTTTGTCCAATAAACTTAGTGTTAGTACAAAGAGAGTGAAATTTATTTGAGACTTAAAAATAGTCATTGACCTTGACCTACAACGAGGGTAAGAACTAAGAACATCGCATTAACTCAATGCTCACTCCTGTAGTTTTGCAGATGATCTCGATCAGATTCAGACCAATTTCTAGGGTTTTACGAGGCTGGAAGCAAGCTCCTGCTTGGATCTTGATAAAAACCCTAAAGTAAAAAAGTCAGAAGCCATTATTGTCATCTGGGTTCACATTCATTTTGTCTCCGTGAAAAAACCAAAAGACTCGAAGGAAAGAACAGCAGAGAGGGGTGAAAAGAGGAGAGAAGAGCGGAATCTCAGTGAAGTGTCCAAAAACTAAAGCCAAAACCTCTGTGCATCCATGCCGGATTACTGAGAGGAAGAAAGAAGAGAGAGCAGATACGAAGAGAGAGAAAGTAGCGTCACTTGAGAGAGATAGCAGCCTGGCTGGCCCAAGGCTCTGCAGCAGAACCAGAAGAACCGATCCCCCCATGGCCGTACAATCAAAAACCTTTGGTAGATGGTTAGGTTTTGACAAAAATAAGATAAAATAGCTGTGATGGTTTGACAAAAGCGGAAGGTTGGAAAGAAAATAGAGGAGAGAGAAGAAGCAAATAATTATAGAGAGAGAAAAGAGAGTGAAAATGACAAAAAGGGCATGGGGCCAAAAGCATGGATGCAAAGCAAAAATAATAGTCAAGTGTTCTCCCATCACAGCTTCTCCACACATGGAACCAAACACCTCACCCACTACGCAACAAAATTATTTATCATCATTGTAATTGTCACACGTCCACACATCTTTCTTCCTTCTATAACGCCTAATATTCAATTAACTTCGATGAAATGCTCAAGAATATCACGAAGAAAATATAAATCTACCCATAAAACACGATAATCTTGAACTTTAACGTGAAATAAACCCTTCGAGATCTTACTCACACGTCTATCGTCCTTAACATTATTGATTTAGAAATTCGCGAAGAAAACTCTCATCTCGAGCTTAATTTCCCGAGCATATTTGTGACGATTCACCCATATGAGAAGTGTGAGGGTAGTGCAATTTACATTGTTTGAAAAAGTTATATATAAGTGTTGTTCTTCATCCTACTCAGTACAATATATTTTAGACAATAAATTTAAAAATAAATTTATAAAAATAATGTCACCTCAAAACAGATAATATGGTGTTCAAACAGATCTAAGCACGACTATGGATGAACAATGATATCGTGGAAAACACCGAAGAAGGGTAGTGGGGGTGGGGAAGACAAAGTATTGGGTGGAGGTTCTGTTGTCATTAAGGATACCTGCTTGTAGAAAAGAAGACTTTTGTGAGAGTCCAGTTAGACAAATGCATTTCCACTCGAGAAAGTGGGTATTTATTTTACTAAAAATATATAAATTTATTAATTAAAAATATATAAAATATTAAATAAGGGTATTTGCTGAACAGATTCCTTTGATGTTCATTTGGATGAAATACAGATGGATCGTGACAAATATGATCATTATGAGTTGGTCATTGCTAATGTCACAAACAGTGTGTTGTCTTTGTCTATCATCAAACTTGTAATCATATTTTATATTGTTTTGACTAAGAAATAAAAAATAAATTAGAATTTAAAAAATAAATTTCTAACCCAGATAAATAATAAAATATAAAATGATTCTTGTTATCTTTTTTTTTTTCGTTCAATCATTATATATAAAACAAAAATGACGTAATAATATTAAAAAAAATTATTTTTTTATTATTAAAACGACTATAACTTCTTCTATACTACTATAAATGACTTGAAACTTGAATCATGAGAAACTAGACATTAGAGAAATATAATTTCATACGTCAAACACTAAATTTGATGACTATTTGCTCTTTCAAAAGTCAGTCAAAATCTATCTAAAAAACTGACAAAATTTTATTATAATTTATTTCATTGAGTTTAATGCTCAACAAGAAAGTTGTTTATAATGTTCAAATGCATTAAATTAATGTATTATTGAGATCTTTCACTTAACTTCATCTCCCGATTAAGTTTTCTTGAATTTGTAAAATGTTAGAGTCGTTTATTTTATTATGAGTCAGAATTACTTCAAATTTAGAATTTATTGCTTGAACGTTGTTGAGTTACGTCGAATAATCGAATAGTTCTCCGTATTTCAAAATTATCATCTTAATATAGATTTTTTTTAATTCGCAAATCGAATGCTTCCCAAAATCCCACACCTATGCATAAAAGTTCAATGACAAACTTAGTCTTCATTTCTAAGTTCAAAGCTTAATCCTAAACAATATGTACACGGTCGAGTTGCGCTTGAAAAATAAGAACCCTCGGTAGAATACTACGGTAGATTATGAAACAAACCCTAATAATAAATTTGTTCAAGCGAACAATATTGTACCTAAATTGAATTTGAATCAACGAGAAAGAATAGATCATCAATTTGAGAAAACTGATAGAGAGATGACATGAAAAGTCTTCATATCCCACCCACTTTCATCCAACCGGTGCTCCATTTATGACCGACAATATGCTTATGTTTACGAAATCTCCTTTATTTCTCCTCTTTGGAGTCGTCATCATCAACTCCTAAATGGGGTTTAGTGAATTATTAAAGCTCAGAAAGCTGTCTGATCATGTTTAAACAACAAATCTACACAGTTTGGACACAGAATCCGCAGATAAAACGAGTCGGGATTGTAGAGTTCGTAGGTTAGGGTTTAGTATGAGAGGAAAAGTGTTTGTATGCTTTTTAGAGATATTCAAACACCAAGCACGAGGCTTCTGTCTCCTAAAATACCCTTTTATTGTTCTTGTTGAATTTCTATCGTGGAATTCATTGTTTGTAGGGGTTTTTTATTTTTATTTTTTATATTATATAGTTTTTATATGGGATAGTGGGTGATGACTTTGAGGTAACGTGTCACATAGTTTGAGTTGGTCGCCATGTCAAGGGCAGATTGGGAAGTGAAGTAGGACAAGTTTTCTCTAACAAAACCTAAAAAATGTCTATTTCAATCATTGAGGGTTCTTAATTAATCTAGTTTTCAAAATGGTAGATTAGTAAGGTTACAGTGGTACAAAGCCAAACCAAGCTTTTGTTAACAACAAGATCATACAAATTAATAAAAGTCTACGTGACCACATTATTTGAAACATGCATATTGAGTGATTCGTAAATCAAATTCATATTCATATTTGATTTTTTAAAACATATATATTAATGATTAAATTATATTTATGTACGTAAGTTTAAACTTTAGAAATAGGAAGTAATTTTTTATAGCATTAGAATCGAATTTCTTGGATTCAAATCTCGTTATAACACAAAAAATGACATGAATCGACTATTAAAACCAGGGGTGGGCGTCGGATCGGATTGGATCGGATTGTTGCCGATCCAATCCGATCCGACAATTATCGGATTGGAGTTTTGGATCCGATCGGATCGGCTCCAAAACTCCATCCGAATCTGATCCGATCCGACAATTATCGGATTGGATCGGATCGGATCGTGTAAAAATCCGAGGATTCCTTGTTTTGAGTGTTTTTCCTGCAATCCGAGAACCTAATCCAAAATATATCATCCAAGATTCAAACTATCATCCAAGATTACAGACAACCAGACATACAACGTAATCCAAAAATTTTGAAATCTATTCATAATCCCAAAAAATGCATCCATAATTCATTATAATTCAAAAATATCCATAATGCAAATACATCAATAATCCAAAACGATAATATTCCCTAACAATTACAATTACAATGTAAAGAAATCATAATCCAAAACTATCATAATCGAAAACTAGAATTCCAGAATACAAAAATAATTCATAATGTCATCATAATACATAAAATAAACTATAGAAAATAATCATAATCCGCCATTTAGAGTTCAATGATCGGCTCTACATCTCCCCCGGTTGCATTCTCCGAAATTTCTACAAAAACACATAAAACATATTTATCGACATAACATTAATAAACAGTCATGTTAATAAATAACGTGTAGTTGAGCAATACCTTCGTCAATCGTTTTGTAATCTTCTAATACCTCCGACAAAAGTGGAGTCTCAGATTCAGAACGGATCCAACTCAGGCCGGAGATATGCGCACCACTTTCTGAATCCTTCTTTTTCTACCATTTTCATTGGTAGTTCATCAATTATGATCATGCTGGCAAGTACTTCACGCGCTTCTGCCTGCGTGAAAGACGATACAGAAGACGAGCTTGCTTCCCCTTTCAGCGTAGTAAAAGGCAATTTCTTCTGTAAATGATCTGTGGCCAACCAATATTTGTTGCAACTCTTCAAATGTTTTGTCATATTTGAACTTCCTGCCTTCTTCGTATGACAGGCATACTTTTTGCCACAATGGTTGCAGCTAGCTCTCGGATCCTTCGGATCACATTCATCAACCAACGTGAAATGATCCCAACATGCTGCCCTTAAAGCTTTTTTTCTTAAATTAGTAGCAGACTGAGTAGGATTCGTAGTTGTAACAGGAGTTGTAGATGTTGATTGTATTGTTGTATCGATAGTTGCAGAAGTTGTACTTTCCATTCTGCAAAAAAAAAATCCAAACCAAATTTCAAATTGTGAAATAACTTAGTCCAAAAGCAATTCTAGAATACTTGACATATATGCCTATGGCCCTGCCCAATCGAGTTTCTTACTATATAATTATATTTCACATATTCACAAGTTACAAAATTACAAATCATGATTTACATTTTACAATTTTACACTCATTGGATCCGACCCAATCGGCAACAATCCGATCGGATTTGCATAAATGTCTATGGTCCTGCCAATCCAATCGGATTTGGATAAATAACTTGCCAATCCGATCGGATTTGCAGGACGCCCACCCGGCACCCCTTTGCAGTTTGCACTAAACCAATCCGAGAGGGCTACATGCATAAATGACTAAATCTATCGTTCATACTCACAAGTCACAAGTCACAATTCACAAATCCGAATCATCAAAATGTAAAGACTATCTAGTATCAACTATTTATCGTTTTCAAGTTCGTCATACCTTATGAATCACAAAGCTCGGGTTGGAGTTCGTAATCGTCGGGGTTCGTCAGTTCTCGGGGGTACTCGGGTTCGTCTCCGCCTCTCGTGTTCGTCGCGGGGTTCGCCGGGGAAAGTCGCAAGGTTCGTCGTGGGGCTCGGACTTCGGCGTCGATCGTCGTGGACTCGGGATTTCAGAATGCCGAAGGGTTATGATTTACGAATTTGAGGATTTCGGTTTTGAAATTATTAAGTGTAGCCAATCCGAATGTCGGATCGGATCGGATCGCATTGAATCCGATAACGATCCGATCCGATAAGCAATCCGAGTGTCGGATCGAAAATCGCATATGCTAACCGAATACTCTTGCTCGATCCGATCCGATCTAAACCGATCGGATTGTCGGATTGGGTCGGATTCACCCACCCCTAATTAAAACAATTATTTATCACTAGTTGAACACATTTTCTACAAATTATGAGGACAACTTTGAGCAATTTTTTACTTAAAACAAATAATATACACTACGAGCGCATGACTAGTCATTCTCTGTCAAATTCAATCGTTTAGGGTTCTTGATAAACCTAATTTCAAATGGTAATAAGATTATTAAAGGGTATGATAGATTGAGGAGGCCCAACCAAAATGTCACATAATAAGTTCACATGCTACAACTTTTAGTTGAAGTAATTGAGTAAGCACTTGAGTATGTGTATGATGACAGATTTTCAAATTAAGCCTTAGGATTAAGGGTCATAATTATAGTCTCCATAATTTATGCGAGAGAATCCCTCTCCTTTTTGACTTCTTCAATCTTCAAAGTCGTCTCTCTCTCTCTTCCCAAAATTTTGCAGATCATGTTTGAATTTAATAGTATTTTTACGAGAACCCACCAGCTTCTTTATGGAAGTTTGCAGATCGACCCTTTAACTTTCCACCTAATCTTTTAAAAATCACTGGATGAAAATGAAATGCTGTTTCGGGTCTTGAAATAATGCCTTTTCACCGTGCCGGCGAAGAAAATGGCCGGTGGCCGGAGAAGAAAGACTGCACTGACTGCTCAACCAGCTCCGATCAGTCGCCGGCCACTGCTTAACTTGCCCTGTTTTTCTGTCGAGTTGCCGGAGGCTGGAAAGGCAACTCAGCTGGAAGCTGGCCGAGCTTGGCTTTCTCAATCTACCAATCCTAAATAATTCTTACTCTTCCTACCATTATTTGTCACGTTGTTGACTTTGACTTATGACGTCATAAATATATCTGTCGTAGTATTATGGTCACTCATGTGATTCCCGACATCTAAGATTAATGTATAACAAGTTTTACTAAAATCAAACTCCTAAATACGATGTGTAATTGAGGTTCATTGACTCGACCCAGAATTAGTCGAGTCGCCAAACTCAGTAAACTTACACGTTGACATGAATTATATGATAGAAATTCACAGTACAATGTTATAACTTCATAGAAATAAAAACTACACGTGAAAACTCGATATTTCTTGGCACTTTGAAAGTGATATAACTTATGATCAAGTTATCGGAACTGCCGGATTAATGTCCGGGTCAAAGATGTTTATGCTATTCTCAGGCCTCTCGGAGGAGACATGATGGTTGACTCCAGCTAAAATTCAATCCACCCTCTTGGATCCATCGAATTCTATCCCAACCATAAGAAATACATGCTTCCCCATCATAAGAATTAGAGACAAATGTATGCAATTTTGCGTTGTCTTAGTGTAGAAGTTGTTACCCCCAATATTAGAGTAGCTCATTGGGGCATCAGGAAAAAGTCTCTTATCTCTGAGCTGCTAAATCCCCGTAACTTACTCCTTACAAACTGTCGGGCAGGGGTATGAGGTCATGGGGTGATGGATTTTGCCTCGGTAACAAAGAGAAAAATGTAGGCAAAGAATCCAAAATTTTAGGGAATTTGTGCTAGAATTTGTTGGTAAAACCATGAATTCACTAAAGCCTCATTAGAACATGGCAATAATTGTATTCTTAACAATCTAAAACACCATGATGAGGAAACGTAATTAGTGGGAAATTGGGGAGATTTGGAAGATGGAACAGTGGAAGAAGAGAATCTTTTTTTAATCATTATTAATATATTTTCTCCTTAAATTCTCCAAAAAAAAAAATCAATCTGGATACGAACAGGCTGAAAATGGAAAAATCTGCAGATCTTTTGTCCAAAAAATGGATCATCTGAAGAAGAAGAAGAGGAGGAGGAGGAAGAGAGGGGGCAGGTCAGATGCTTTTCTGAGCTGACTCAGTGAGTTTATTAAACTCGAAAACGTGGATAAAGCAGGCTTCTTTCTTTATCAGAGACTCTGATCAATATGCGTAAATTATAAGCCAGTCTTTTTAGTACTCTGACCAGAACGCCATTACCAGAGCTGTTGCACAAACATGGTTTCCAACTAAACAAATCTCATAATTCGCTGTCTTTTTTCTTTCGAGAATCTTAATTATTTTACCCAGAATCACCCACCATCCTTTCGTGGAATCCTACATTGAGTTCCTCTTCTTCTTTTTCTATTCCCACCTGCCAAAGTTTTCATCTGATATGATTGTTATAATCAGAACCAAGAAGTTAATTAGCTCTTTTTTTTAGATTTCAGAAAAAAAAAGGAGAGCAGAGATGTGGGTCTGCGAGAAACACAGCGGAGGATGGAGGATATCTTAGTTGGTAGCTGTCTGTCTTCGTATTAATGGCGGAAACGAAGCAGGGGAGTAGCGTATGAACAGAGGCGAGGGAGACTAGTTTGTTTTTAGGTTTTTGTTTCTGACAAGATAAAAGCAGAGCCACGTTTCATTTTTTTTCAGTCAACCATGGGAGCAGTGGATGAAGGTGGGATTTTACTTCTTTAATGGCGGAAATGCTGACTTTAAAATAGTGTCCACTGTAAGTCGCCGGATTTGAAGGGGCAGACGGACAGAGAGGAAATAGAGTGAAGTTTCTGACCATCGAGCTCTCTAACTTGTGGAAGAAGATAAAGATCGAAGAATCGAAAAAGCTTCGGCCGTTGATTAGCTTCTTCATCGTCAAATAAGTTTATTTGGATTAAACTATTAGTTGTTCTTAATGCCGATCATATGCGGAGGGAGGGAATCTAAATAAAAATTAAGGAACAAGAAAGATTTTTTTGATTTATGGGTTATTTTAATAATGCAGGTCTGAATCGGTTTCGGTCAAAAAAAGGAAAAAAAATCCTCAATTTCCAAGTTTCACACGGTTTGTTCTGTCGGGTGGACGAAAAAAATCATCCTCTTTACTAACTCATGGATTGTTCTTCTCTCTGATCAAATAATGCGTCGCTTTCTGTATTTTTTTTTTACAGAGGAAGCAAGATAGGAACAAAACCAGTTCTAACTGTTAAAAAAAGCCATGGCTGTTCTTGTCTAGTACTCCACTCTCTCTCAGATAAGAGGGTGAACCCAGTGAACACTGTAGAGAGAGAAAAAGAGGAGAGAGAGAGAGGTTGAGGGTAGCGTCAAAAGCATGAGTTCAAAAGCGAGGAAGAGTGAGATAATAAAGGGAGAGAGATCGAAAGCTGGGCTTTACCCATAATGAAGCTTGGAGCTGAGCAAATGTCACCGCATTCTGAGGAGATAAAGACGATTGAGAAGTGGAAATGGTCCGAAATGCAAGGGCTTGAGCTCGTTTCTTCATCAGCTCCGACCGGCGGAGAGCCTGCGGATCCGGGAGGCAAGGAGGGCGCGGAGGAGGCGAAAGGAAGAGAAATGGAGGGCCGGGACCCGAAGGTAAACGGCGGCGGCAGCGGAGAGAAACCGGAGGCCGTTCCAGTTGTTGGGTTCCGAGAACTCTTCAGATTCGCCGACGGTTTAGATTACTTTTTTATGGGACTTGGTTCCGCCGGAGCCGTCGTTCACGGTTGTTCTTTGCCTCTGTTTCTCCGATTCTTCGCCGATCTTGTCAACTCTTTTGGGTCGAATGCTAACAATCTGGACAAGATGACGCAGGAAGTTTTGAAGGTGAGAGAGTAAATTTCTCAGTGCGATTGCTTGAAATTGGTTCTCATTTCCTGTTCTTGATTTACAGTACGCATTTTACTTTCTTGTTGTCGGAGCCGCGATATGGGCGTCTTCCTGGGCAGGTGACCTTCCCTTCCATTTTCAAGAATCGTTCTCCATATCCAATTAATAAAAAAGCTCCAACTGGAATTCTCATTGCAGAGATTTCGTGTTGGATGTGGACTGGCGAGAGGCAATCGACGAAGATGAGGATCAAATACCTCGAAGCTGCGTTAAACCAAGACATTCAGTTCTTCGACACAGAAGTTCGAACCTCCGATGTTGTTTCCGCCATTAATACCGATGCAGTGATGGTCCAAGACGCCATTAGCGAGAAGGTAAAGCAAATCAATGGATTCTGAGCGTCATTTAGAAAAAAAATGATGTTGGATATGAAGAATTTTTCGATTGATTCTTGCAGTTGGGCAATTTTATTCACTACATGGCAACTTTTGTGTCTGGTTTTGTGGTGGGTTTTACTGCTGCTTGGCAATTAGCTTTGGTCACTCTGGCCGTTGTTCCTCTAATCGCCGTGATCGGAGCTATCCACGCCACCACACTGGCCAAGCTCTCCGGCAAGAGCCAAGAGGCCCTTTCGCAGGCCGGAAACATCGTAGAGCAGGTCAGAAAGCTTAATTTCTGCTTCGAACTCAAGTTTTTCCCATTAATGAAGCTTCAATCTCATCTGGGTTCTCTGATTCTGAACGAAAACGCAGACAATAGTTCAAATTAGGGTGGTTTTTGCGTTCGTCGGAGAATCTCGGGCCTTGCGAAGTTACTCGGCTGCCCTCAAGGTGTCTCAGAGACTAGGGTACCGGAGTGGATTCGCGAAAGGGTTGGGTCTCGGCGCTACTTACTTCGTCGTCTTCTGCTGCTACGCCCTTCTTCTCTGGTACGGCGGCTATCTGGTCAGAAACCACCACACCAACGGCGGCCTAGCCATAGCCACCATGTTTTCCGTAATGATAGGTGGCCTGTAAGTACCGTCTTCAACGTTCTAATTTCAAATTTTACCTCGTTTGCTCACAAATCACTTCCAATTTCAGGGCCTTAGGCCAATCCATTCCAAGCATGACTGCATTTGCCAAAGCAAAAGTAGCGGCCGCTAAAATCCTGCGCATAATCGATCACGCGCCGGCAATTGATCGAAACGGCGAATCAGGGTTGGAATTAGAATCTGTAACTGGGGTCGTCGAGCTCAAAAACGTAGATTTCTCGTATCCATCGCGACCAGACGTAAGAATACTCGACAACTTCTCCCTCAACGTTCCGGCCGGCAAAACAATCGCTTTGGTCGGCAGCAGCGGTTCAGGGAAGAGCACCGTAGTCTCGCTTATCGAAAGATTTTACGACCCAATTTCAGGTCACCATGTCTTCGCCTTCTTCGGGCCTCGTAAATTTCTTGCTTTTGTTGAAATGAGGAATTTGAATTATAAATTTGGATCGTGAAGGATGCGTTCTTCTCGACGGGTACGACATAAAGACGCTCAAGCTAAGATGGCTGCGGCAGCAAATAGGGCTGGTGAGTCAAGAGCCGGCGCTGTTTGCGACCACCATTAAAGAGAACATACTCTTGGGAAGGCCGGAGGCAAACCAGCTCGAGGTAGAAGAAGCTGCAAGAGTTGCTAATGCTCATTCTTTCGTCATCAAACTTCCCGATGGCTATGATACTCAGGTTAGCCCTTCTATTTCTCTAGTTTTTCTGGGTTTTTCTCCCTGATATCCAATGGCCGGCAGAAATTGAAATCGGCCTGCGATGATCTAGATGAATTAGTGAATTTCGGCCTAAAAGTTGCAGAGTGAGAAGTGTGATTTTGAAATTGGCAGGTGGGGGAGAGAGGATTGCAGCTTTCGGGAGGGCAGAAGCAGAGAATCGCCATAGCCCGGGCGATGCTTAAAAACCCTGCTATCTTGCTCTTAGACGAGGCGACAAGCGCCCTCGACTCTGAATCAGAAAAGCTGGTTCAAGAAGCCCTTGATCGGTTCATGATTGGAAGAACGAGTCTTGTGATTGCCCATCGCCTCTCCACCATTCGAAAAGCCGATCTCGTTGCCGTTCTCCAACAAGGAAGCGTCTCTGAAATAGGAACCCACGACGAACTCATTGCCAGAGGAGATAATAGCGTCTACGCCAAACTCATCCGAATGCAGGAAATGGCCCACGAATCCGCTCTCAACAATGCCCGAAAAAGTAGTGCAAGGTAGAATTGATATTTTCAATTAGGACGATAGAAACACGATGCTTAGTTACGATTTCTTGTTTTGCAGACCTTCCAGTGCGAGAAACTCGGTGAGTTCGCCGATAATTGCGCGAAATTCATCGTACGGTCGATCGCCTTATTCGCGTAGGCTATCGGACTTCTCCACCTCCGATTTCAGTCTCTCCCTTGACATCTCTCACCCGAGCTATCGGGTCGAAAAGCTTGCGTTCAAGGAGCAAGCCAGCTCTTTCTGGCGTCTAGCCAAAATGAATTCTCCCGAATGGGTCTACGCGTTGCTCGGTTCGATCGGCTCGGTCGTTTGTGGGTTTCTAAGTGCCTTTTTTGCCTATGTTCTGAGTGCTGTTCTAAGTGTCTACTACAATCCAAGCCACTCTTACATGAGCAGAGAAATAGAGAAGTACTGCTATTTGCTGATCGGGCTCTCATCGGCCGCTCTGCTCTTCAACACGCAGCAGCATTTCTTCTGGGATATTGTGGGCGAAAATCTCACTGCTCGAGTGAGGGAGAAAATGCTGGGGGCCGTGCTCAAAAATGAAATGGCGTGGTTCGATCAGGAGGAGAACGAGAGTGCCCGAATTGCAGCGAGGCTGGCTCTCGATGCAAATAACGTCAGATCCGCAATTGGCGATAGGATTTCTGTGATAGTTCAGAACACGGCTCTCATGCTCGTTGCCTGCACTGCTGGATTCGTGCTGCAATGGAGGCTAGCCCTTGTTCTCGTGGCTGTCTTCCCTGTCGTTGTGGCAGCCACAGTTTTGCAGGTTTGTTTTGCATGGTTCCATTTAATGACGTGTTTTCGATTTCAAAACTTGTCATTTTCCGGGACTGAAACTTTGGTACTATAAGAACTTGATTCCATTTGCAAAATAGAGTTACTCAGTTTTCGGTTGGGTTTTCTGCAGAAAATGTTTATGACTGGTTTTTCGGGAGATCTTGAAGCGTCTCATGCGAAGGCGACTCAATTGGCCGGAGAGGCAATAGCCAATGTAAGGACAGTGGCAGCCTTCAACTCCGAGGCCAAAATCGTCGGTCTTTTCTCATCAAACCTCGAGGTTCCTCTGAAACGCTGCTTTTGGAAAGGACAGATCGCCGGAAGTGGATTCGGCGTGGCCCAGTTTTTGCTATACGCTTCGTACGCTCTCGGTCTTTGGTATGCTTCTTGGCTCGTAAAGCATGGAGTATCGGATTTCTCGAACACAATCCGTGTTTTTATGGTCCTCATGGTCTCAGCCAACGGTGCAGCCGAAACACTGACCCTAGCTCCCGACTTCATCAAGGGTGGTCGAGCCATGCGCTCAGTGTTCGACCTTCTTGACCGAAAGACCGAGATTGAACCCGACGATCTAAATGCCACCCCAGTCCAAGACCGGTTACGAGGCGAAGTGGAATTCAAACACGTCGACTTTTCTTATCCAAGTCGACCAGACGTCCCGATTTTCCGTGACCTCACTCTCCGGGCTCGCTCAGGCAAGACTCTCGCCCTCGTTGGCCCTAGCGGATGCGGCAAAAGCTCGGTAATTGCCCTAATCCAGAGGTTCTACGAGCCGACATCTGGACGAGTCATGATTGACGGGAAAGATATCAGAAAATACAATCTCAAGTCCCTGAGACAGCACATCGCTATAGTTCCTCAGGAGCCGTGCTTGTTCGGTTCGACAATCTACGAAAACATCGCATATGGCCGGGAATCAGCTACGGAAACCGAGATAATCGAAGCAGCCACACTAGCCAACGCCCATAAGTTCATTTCTGCGCTGCCCGATGGGTACAAAACATTTGTGGGAGAAAGAGGCATGCAACTATCAGGTGGGCAGAAACAGAGGATTGCCATTGCTAGAGCTCTGGTCAGGAAGGCCGAGCTTATGCTACTCGACGAAGCAACAAGTTCATTAGACGCCGAATCCGAGCGCTCGGTCCAGGAAGCTCTCGACCGGGCTTGTTCGGGAAAAACAACCATAGTCGTGGCTCATCGACTCTCGACCATTAGAGCTGCTCATGTCATTGCTGTGATCGATGATGGAAAAGTGGCCGAGCAGGGGTCCCATTCGCATCTTTTGAAAAATTACCCAGACGGGTGTTATGCTCGGATGATTCAGCTTCAAAGGTTCACGCATAACCAAGTCATTGGGATCGCTTCGGGCTCGACATCCTCGGCCAAACCCGGTCGAGAGGAAGACGGCAAAGAGAGTTAGTAATTTGGAAAACTGAAAAAGAAAAATTACATAGCCTCTTGTACGAGTTCTTTCTTCTGCTTTTTGACTTGTTTGATATAGAATGTCATGTCTATTAACATAATTTTTTCACCCTCTTTAATCTCTCGTCTCTAAACGGTGATACACGGTAAATCTGTGCGGTAAATTTGCAAGAACAGGTTCTGGCATGGGGAGCAGAAAAGAGGCATGTCCAGTGGACAAGCCTGAAAGTGGATCAAGACATAAAACAGGAAAATGACAGAAAGAAGATAATGGAGTTTCAGCTGTAAAACATCTCCTCATCAATACCCCGTCCACCGCTGCTGGCCGCCCCGCCCCGTTTTTCACCTGTTTGAGCATCCTTCCACGGCGGAATTCAAGCCACCTCAGAAAAAAGAACCTTGTTTTTAAGGACGTGACATCATTCATGTATCATGTGTTTGTATACCGTTTGAAGAAGCATTCCATGAATTCGATAAATCTTTTACTCATCTTAATCAAACATGCATGGCTCGTTGAGCGTCGGGTTGCAACCAATGATTGGTTGTTCTTCGTTGCAACAGAACTTCTAGATTGTCTTCTCTCAAAGATCATGTTAGTATTTTTTTTACTTCGGCTTCCTCCATCTTTATCGTACTTAGTCTCTTCACTTCTTGCAGTTTAGTCGTTATGACGGAGCTGAAGACGAAATCATGTCTCTCTTATTACCTTAGGGCTTGCAAATTTGCTTCTTATCGGCGTACGAAATTCTAATACTCATCTTATTCATATCTCTGTCTACCAGTCTTTCTTGAATTCCCAGTAGATTGACTTCGTGTCTTTAAAAGTTCAACCGCGACATGATCGAGAGTGATCTTATTATTCACTCAATCCAACTAAAAATGCACATTTGAGATATATGAGGGTTGCAAGAAATCTAAATTTGAAAAATTGAGTTTATGGAGAGGCGAAAGAACAAAATATAAAAGAGAGAACAATTTGTAGACTCTTGATATCATTTTACTTCGTTCAGCCACTATATATACTACAAAAGTGACATAAATAACATTAAAAATAAAATTAAAATGAATTATAACCGACTCTTTATTTCTAAAACTCTTATAATAATTTTTTACATTTCGTAATTAAAACAACCATAATTTCTTCTACAATACTCAAATGATCTGAAACTTAAACCATTAGAAAATAGACATCCAGATCATAGAAATACATATGTCACACGTTAAATTATTTTTCTTTCTTAAAGTCGGTCGAAATCTGTTATAAAAACTAAAATGTTTTTATTATTATTTATTTCACTGAGTTTAATGTTCAACAAGGGTCTTATCCTCCGACGATAATCCTCTTTGGCACCCACTTTTCTATTTATTACTTTCTGAGTTCTTAATCTTCCTTAATTACCACCAACTTATATTAACTATTATGAACAACTTATCACAAATCACCTCGCACGCAGTGTGGCAGCATTAGAGCACGCAGCTGCCAGCCAAATATTCTTGTCTAATGCAAGAAAAATTAGGGTATCTTCATAATTATGTCGTATAAGTATGGCTTAAACTATCCAAATTTAGTTAATATTCTATTAAAAAAATTAATTTAATTTGAGAAACTACCTCAACGATGGATTATATCAGTCATCTCACGACCTTCTTCATTGCTGGTTTGATGACAAAATATTGTCTAATATAACCTTATCAAATGAGACGTAACCAGATTTCAGTTCATGGGATTTGTTCTTGTAACTAAATAAACAAAAAAACTCACAATATCAAATTAGTTCTAACAATTTATGAAAATATTCAATTTGGCAAGTATTCTAGGTTCTCCTAGTCTAAGAGAACATGATAGGCCAACAAGATAAGAGAAGAAAATACTTGCTAGGCGGCTTTTTGTGCGATGTTGAGCGTCAAAATCGATTAAATTGTTTAAAGTTCGCTTCTCGTGCTTTTAATTGAAATCTCCCTCGAAAAAATCAGTGAATTCCTCGAGCTGGCCCTGAATGTTAAAATTCAGTTGATCAACTCTTGTTGTTTCTCGAATAACATTTCGTAACGAAAACAAATGATATCTGAATTTGAAATTAGCCTCCTTGAGAAAAAGTAGTTTTTTTGGTAGACCGAAGAAAGAATTCTTGAAAAAACACATAGGGGGATCACACAGCAATCTATTCGAGAATCGATTGGAATATCATCGAAAGAGAGAACATGAACTATTTCTTAATTATAGTCACAAAATTGCAGGAAAATATGTCAAAGTTAAATCGATAGAGAGACAGTAACTCCATTTGAAATTCTTGAATAAATTCAAAGAGTTTTGAATCGACCATGCTAAGCCTAGTTTTAACGAAAAAAAGCACAGAACATGATGTTCGATACTTGTCTATGGCCACAACGATTGTCATCAACTCTTTTAGATATGCCTTCAGAAGGTATGTTTCTCTAAAACAATCAAACACAAACATAAGTTGCATATTGGATTAACTGATCTGCGTTTAAGCAATCAAATTGAATCTGATGTTTATAATAACAATCCTTACAAGAGAGAGAGAGAGAGAGAGAGAGAGAGAGAGAGATGAATCGTAGGAAGATTAAGTGGAGAAATTCGAAAAATAAATAAATTAAAAAGTTATACTAAGATGCATTTAGGGTTAAAGGGAGCATCAAAATCAAGATTAGGGCAAACCATGTTTCTGGAACTCAGTCTAAACGCTAATTTCCGAATCCTAATTTGAATTGAGAAGTTACCTGATTTTGATATCATACCAACGTGTGTTTATTCTATAAATCAATAAACAACAGAAGTCAAATTGTTCAACTTGATCTAACAACCTATTGAGATACTGTTTTGCATAAAAAAACCTAAGTCGAGATTTAAGGAATATAATTTCGCACGCCTCCACAACATTACGCAAATATGTAAAGTTAACCATAAACCTATGTTTAAAACAGAAACATAACACGTCGCGGGTTTTTTATGCTAATTAACCAGATGGATTCAATGATTCAAAGTTCTCTCTTTGTGCTTTTCCTCGAAACCAGTTGTTGAGAGAAACCATTCATGGTTCTACAAGAGTTCTAACTAAATATAGGCTAATAGTCGATGAGAGAGAGAGAGGGTGCGTGAGAGAGACTCTTTTCCGTGAACAGTTTTGAGATTTTTCACTGAATCTCAGCAGCTAATATCTCACATATAATATAAAAGTGCTTCTATCGATTTAGGAGCTTACAGCGGATTATATATAGATATGGTATTCCTAAATCGATAGAAGCACTTTTAAACGTGTCTCAGACCGAAGCTGATAGTACGAGGTTCGAGAATCTACCTTTCAGAAAAGTATATTACACATCGTATTCTTTAATTCTATTGTTCACAACAGAAATCATATGAGAGGAGTCGTTGGAAGATCAAGTGATTATAAAAGTTTAAAGTTGGTGAAAATTGATCAGTCCACGGGATTTTCCTCCTTTCTTGACGTCTTTAGGGTAGAAGGGAGCACCAAGATCAAGATTTGGGAGACTGTATGATCTTCCTCTACTAATAATATCTCAGAAACTCTATTTTTTTTCCTGCAATCAAACGATTAATAAACATTAGAAAATTTTGTTCTTTAAAAATTTGAAGTTTTAATGAAGTTATTTAAAATATGGGAAGAACAAAGTAAAGAAGTCATATAGGGGTTGGGGTTTCATCCTTCTGGGGGTTGAAGGGAGCATCCATCCAGATCAAGACCAGAGGAACTTGGTCTTCTTACTGACCTAATATTTCAATGGAAGAAAAAGAAGTAATTATTTTCTGCCAGAAGCAAAAATTAAAAGTATGAAATTATGGGTTTCAAGATATCTATACCAGCGATATCAAACGACCAGCACTTTGCAATCGAAGAAATTTTTCTGCAGAATCAAAATCAAGAAGTTTTGAGTTCAAATCTATTGACGATCTTTATCATTCGCAAAAAATGGATCAGAAATTTCAGATACAATCACTTGTTTCTGGTCGGATTATAAAATAAGCCCAATCCAAGCTTTGGGGGGTTAAAAAATGGAAACTTGAGAAAACTTTAAATGAAATTCTTGAACTAAAAAATAGCCCTAACCCTAGCTTTTGTTGGTAAAAAGAAAGAAAGGCGAGAGAAAACTTCAAATTTAAATGATTGATCTGAGTTAGAAACTTCAGATATCAATACAAGTTTCTGGTGCTCCGATGATCTAAATCAGCCCTAACCCTAGTTTTCGTTTGTAATAGAAGGCAAAAGCTTCGAAAGGAATGTTCGAACTGAACCATAAATTTTTCAGATATAAATACAGGTTTCTGGTACTTGGATTACAAAATAAGCCCTAACCCTAGTTTGGGGGGTCAAAAAAAGAAAGAACGGCTTGAAAAAACTTCAAATTAAATTCTTGATCTGGAAGAACAAAGCTGAAATCCATTAACATTAAAGTGAAAAGATAATGAAGTTTATGCAGTTTCAGAGAGAGAAGCGTCAACCCTCGCCTTGTAACAAGGCAAAGGAGAGCCATGGGGACCAAGGCAACATTCACCTGCACTTGGACCTGCACCTTTCGTCTCCCACAGATAGAGAAGCATAAGGTGCAGGTGCAAATGCAGAAAAATGGCGGACTTGGCTGTCGCTCTCCACCCCAGCCCTAGCACGACCATTTCCAAATCTCTCTTTGAAGCCAAGCTTGAAAGGGACAGCCTGAGCCACTCAGAGAGAGATCCATGCAGTTACTTAGGATTAATGTTTCAGGAGGGGCCGAGGGGGGCTATTTATCTAGAGTTTCGGAGGGACCCAGTCATGCCTTGAAGAAGAAGAAGAAGAGAAGATGACTTAGGATTGATGTTTCAGGAGGGGCCGAGGGGGGCTATTTATCTAGGGTTTCGGAGGGACCCAGTCATGCCTTGAAGAAGAAGAAGGAGAGAAGCGGGGGTCGACGTGATACTAGGGTGAACCACGTGGGTTTTTAAGTTGGTTAACCAATAAGAAAAAGACACGAAGCAAGAAAGGGGTGTTTGTCCACGTTGTCAGGTAGAAGAAGATGGGACCTACAAGTGCGAGGGTTGGTTAAATAATAGTTCAATTAGGGGGATTCCAACAACCTGTGGCTGAGCCACCAAGTGTCCCTCAACCCTCCCTCTCCTCTACACTTCATGCTGCTCCATGCTACTAACCCTAACCCTAACCCTAACCCTAACCCTAACTCGACAACTCCATGCATGGTAGATAATAGTCGTGAATAGGTTTGTTATCCGTCACGAGTATGTTTTATGTGTCCCGTTTCGTAGAAAGGGAGCAAACCGACCAGCCCGTGCCCACCACTACCATAGAAGTCTCTCACCGGAGTAGAAAAAGCTGGATTCCTCCTGAATTAGTATTGGCTTCCCATTTCCGACGACAATTCTTCTATACTCGAACTAGCTTCCTAAAATAACACGAATAAAAATGTATTTAGTTTGATTTGGTAGAAAACCCAAAAAGACCAAAACGTTAGTGCTTTCATACGCTTGATAAAAACATAAATAATAATAGCAATACATAAGAGAAGACAAAAGGTGGGAACCTTCACTATTTTATTTTTTTGGTACCATTGTCTTCTGGCCCTTGAACACATAGTACACGTGTCCACCCACTCCCCCAAGTGACAAAATTCCAGCTTTCCCTCTCTCTCTCCTTGAAACTTCATCTCTTACTTCCCCTATCTGAACTATCTAGCACCTTCTGCTTTCTTCCACATTCTGCAGCCATCTTTTCTGCAGGAAAAGACGACAGTAGAAAAGTTGTCGTTCACTATTTGATACTATAATATAAATATTTAAAATTGATATTGTATAAATAAGTGAATGATCCTAAAAGCCACATTCAGATGTGAGATTAACGGTAGCATTACTAGTAGACCAATGTAAGAGCTATGTGGTGCGGAATAATTCAAGATTCTGAGAATTTCACATTTGCAGGCATCTTTGACAGCGAAAAAAAAGGAAGAACTAACTTACCAATCAAAAAATGGAAGTATGATAAATTTTTTACTCTAGTTCGCCCATTTTGATCTCGAGTTGCTGACCGGAGGAGAGATTTTTTACCACGGCCATACCCTTTTGCCACTCTGAGCTTCCCACCAATATGAGTCCGTTGGGTTGATTCAAGCAGCCAGTTTGAAAACCCTTCAAAGAAATCCATTGTTTTAACTATAGCTAATGGTAATAATATCTCAAGAGACCGATTGCTGAATGCAGAAGGATTGAATAGCATACCATTTAACTGGTTTGTTCTCCACAACCAAATCGATGCTTTGGCCCTTTGCTCGGAGAATAGTTGCAACCATTGCAGCTGCACATTGAAGATCAGGATCAAGAGCACATACAATGTTCTCTATTTGGGGGATTAGGTTGATAAAAGACCTTTCTCCTTCAGCAACTGTCCAATGGAATGAATAATTGAGGTGAAAATTAACGATGAAAAATTACAACAGTCACAATGGGAGGATTGCTATGACCACCACCTTTAATTAAACTAACACGACAAGCACAAAGCCAGAAACATATATTATGATAGGTAGCAAGCAGTTTTTTAGCATGTTAAGCTCTGCATGTTGCAATGACAAGTTAATCATAAAGCATTTAACTAATTTGATGTCATTAGAAATTAAAAAGAAAAGGAAAAAGCAACTTAAACTCACTTCTACAACAATGGCATCGCCAAATCCAAATCAAAATCCACCAGCAGGAACGTCATCACCTCCGTATGTAGAGAGTAGATGATCATATCTTCCACCTCCACAAATGGCTGGCAGCTTTCCCTCTCTATCAAATCCCTGGAACATAGCACATCATTAGGGCGAGAGAAAAAACTCGGAGAGAAGAATGACGTTGCAATGGGACAAAAATAAGCAGAAATAATCCAAAGAAAGGCTGGAATCGAAAATCAACAGAGTAAAAGTAGCAGGTGGAATTTTTCCAACCGCAAGGTAATAGGGAGAAAAGATATTTAGAATTAGCCATAAATACTATAATGCCTTCTTTACATACAATAACATATGAAAAAAGGCATAGAAGAAACCCTATAGCGAGTCTAACCTCGAAGATAATACCAGTGTAGTAGGCCAAACCACGGACAATGGATGCATCAAATTGAATCCAATCAGCATATCCAAACATTTCAGCCATCGAAAATAGCTTCTTAAGATCAGAAACTGCTTCTCCAGCCCCACTGAGAATATCTATATAGAAATATTGGATACATAAAAACAATAATTATTATAGTTATACTTCCAGCAAAAGAAGAACATCAAAAGCAGATTCATAGAGTAGAACTAAAAAATATTTTCTTATTTCTTTGGTATACTTAACGTGGAATGTATAGTGCAATTATATTGACCTCATCATGGTAATCACAGAATTTATTCTATTTAGGAAAGCTCCTATTAGGAATAGATAGAGAATATATATTGTTACGAAGGTATATTAAGAAATATTTATGGGGCAGTTTTTAGTTTAAGCTAAAGGTAGCTTCTGTTTCAGATTAATGTTCTGCAGAATATATGACTCATGCTCCTTTTTATAGTTTGAATTAGGGATTAAATAAAAACGGACATGGGAAGGGAGTTGAATCATTTGTGAATCACAATAAAGAAATAGGAGGCATATGATAGATTTAAACACAATCACGATAATATTACACAGAACAAGTTAACAAAGCAGAGGACTTCGAGGGCCTCAACCTCCAGTTTTCAGTTTTCTCTCTCCCCCCTCTCCCTACAATCATTTCCCCCTTTATTCTTACACACCCACATACAAATAACCGCTGTAACTTCTATTAACCTCTCTTCGGTTTTCTAGTATAAGAAAACCGAATAAAGGGCCTATCATTTCTTCTCGCCCAAGAAAGAACCTTGTCCTCAAGGTTGAAGGAAGGAAATTGCGAGCAGATAACATCATAATCTTCCCATGTAGCTTCATATGGCTGAAGATGTTTCCACTTGATTAATACTACCAATTTAGTTGCATCACCACTTTGTTTCTGAACATCTAAGAGCCTCTCAGGTTCGACAACTTGATTTTCGGTGTTAAACAATTGATGCGGAAGTGGAGTAATATGTTGAACCGTTCCGATGCACTTCTTTAATAAAGAGACATGAAAAACCGGATGAATTCTTGATGTTTCCGGAAGAGCTAATTTATATGCAACCGTGCCAATTTTCTTCAATACTTGGAATGGGCCATAGTATTTAGGAGAAAGCTTGAGATTGATCCTTTTAACCAATGAAACTTGTCGATAAGATTGAATTTTCAACCACACAAATTCCCCTTCTTCAAAATGTACCAACCTCCTTTTTTTATTCAAAGAATCTTGCATCCGTTGTTGAGCGACATGTAAATGAAACTTCAACATTTTAAGTACGGAATCTCGTTCTCCAAGTTGATTATCAATACTAGCCACCGTAGATTTGATCGGTCGATCAAAGTGTAATAAAGTTGGTGGTGCTCGTTTGTAAACGGCTTGAAAAGGAGTCATTCCAATGGATGAATGATATGAAGTATTGTACCAAAATTCCGCCCATGCCAACCATTTAAACCAACTCTTAGGTTTGTCACCTGAGAAACACCGCAAATAAACTTCCAATGACCTATTAACAACTTCCGTTTGGCCATCGGATTGGGGATGATATGCGGAACTGAAATTCAACTTGGTACCATGTAATTTGAATAGTTCCCTCCAAAATGTACTAATAAAAATCTTATCGCGATCGGAAACAATGGATTTTGGTAATCCATGTAATCTGAAAATTTCACGGAAAAAAATTTCAGCCACTATTTGTGCGGTGTAAGGCTTCCGAAGACCGATAAAATGGGCATATTTACTCAACCTATCGACCACCACCAATATAGCACTAAAGCCTTCCGATTTTGGCAATTTTTCAATAAAATCCATCGAAATATCTTCCCATATTTCGTCTGGAATCGGTAAAGGTTGAAGTAATTCAGCCGGTGCCATTGATATATATTTGTTTTGTTGACATACGATACATGCAGCCACAAAGTTTGTAATATCTTTCTTCATTCCCCGCCAATACAACTCCTTAGCCACTCGTTGGTACGTTTTTCGAATACCTTCATGTCCACCGTTTGGCCCGCCATGAAATAATTCCAAAATTCTAATCTTGAATGCTGAAGATGACGATATAACCTTCCTTTCGCCGAAATAAAGAGAATTGTTTAATAATTGATACTTGGATTCCATCATCTTTCCGAGCTGCAAATTCTTCTTAATTTGCGATAAATGTTCATCGTCTTCAATCTCACGTTCAATTAATATAAGATCCAAGATATTACCATGCTGTAATTCCTGAAATAACACGCTTTCCTCCTTGCGAGATAATGCATCCGCTGCTTTATTTTCCACTCCCGCCTTATATTGTATTTCAAAATCATATCCCAATAATTTGATGAGCCATTTTTGATGTTCGGTGGCGACCAATCGTTGTTCCATCAAAAACTTCAAACTTTTTTGGTCCGTTCGAACAATAAAGTGTGTACCGATTAAATAAGGTCTCCACTTTTGAATTGCTAACACCAATGCCATTAACTCTCGTTCATAAACAGATTTCAATTTGGCTTGGCGAGATAGTTGTTGACTAAAGAAAGCGATTGGTCGATTATTTTGCATAAGCACAGCTCCCAACCCGGTACCGGAAGCATCCGTCTCCACTATAAATGTGCCCTTAAAATTAGGCATGGCTAATATCGGTAACTTGCACATCGCTTCTTTTAAATTCAAGAATGCAGATTCCGCTTTCTCATTCCATTGAAAACTATCATTTTTGAGAAGTTCAGTCAATGGTAGTGCTATACTACCATATCCAGATACGAACTTACGATAATAACCCGTAAGTCCAAGAAAACCTCGCAATTCTTTAACCGAACACGGTTTTCTCCATTCCGAAACAGCACGTATTTTATCCGGATCGGCGGATACCCCTTGGGCTGAAACAATATAGCCCAAATATTCCAATTCAGCCTTGGCAAATGAACATTTTTTTTATTGACGAACAATTGATGTTGTTGCAGCACTTGAAAAGCAATTTTCAAATGTTCCTTATGATTTTCCATCGTAGAACTATACACCAAAATATCGTCAAAAAACACAAGAATAAACTTTCTAAGGTATGGATGAAATACCTTATTCATGAGTGATTGAAATGTGGCAGGAGCATTGGTCAAGCCAAAAGGCATCACTAAAAATTCATAATGTCCTTCATGAGTTCGAAAAGCTGTTTTTTTAACATCCTCTTCTTTAACTCTAATTTGATGATAGCCGGATCGTAAGTCGAGTTTAGTGAATATTGTCGCTCCATATAATTCATCCACCAATTCATCAATTACCGGAATCGGAAACTTATCTTTAATAGTTTCTTTGTTGAGACTTCGATAATCTACACAAAACCGCCAACTTCCATCTTTTTTCTTTACCAAAATAATTGGGCTTGAGAAAGAACTTGTACTTGGCTGAATTATTCCGGCTTCTAGCATTTCCTTCACTAGCCTTTCAATTTCATTTTTCTGTACAATAGGATAACGGTACGGCCGAACATTAATTGTAGCATTTGCCTCCCTCAATGTAATTGCATGTTTATGACATCTTCCGGGCGGTAATCCATTCGGTTTTGCAAACAAACTCTTAAATTCATTGATCACTTCCATAATTTCTTGCGGAATAGCTTGCGGTATCTCAGATTCTTGCTTCTCAATTTCACCCACTTCAACTAACAAAGCTTCTCCTTCCCGTGATATGGTTTTCATCATCGCCTTTAATGAAATTTTTGTCTTGCTTAAACTCGGATCTCCTTTAATTACTATCTTGTGTCCGCCCACATAACAATTCATTGTCAACAACTTCCAATTGATCGACATTTCTCCCATCGATTCTAACCATCTCATTCCCAAAATAACATCAGAATTTCCGAGAGGAATTGGTAAAAATTCTTCCAAAATTTCCAATTCGGATAAAACCAACAACACATTTTTACACAACCCACAATTCTTAAACGATTCTCCATTTCCGAGTTGGATATTGTATTCCGAAGTTGTATCGACATTCAATTGCAATTCCGTCGCTACATCCTGAGAAATGAAATTGTGTGTTGCTCCACAATCAATTAAAACAATCACCTTTCGTTCTTTAATTCGTCCCCAAAGTCTCATAGTGTGCGGAGAAGTTAAACCGACCACCGAATTAAGAGACAATTCGACGGTTTCATCCCTTTGAATAATCTCTACTTCCTCGTTAAATTCCTCCTCATCGTCTTGTAACATCAGTACTTGCAGCATTTTTTTCATACAGCGATGTGTCGGAGAATATTTTTCATCACACCGGAAACATAATCCTTTATCCCGACGAAACTTCATTTCGGCCTCGGTTAATCTCCTTCTCTCCATATCCGGTTGAGTGATTCTCACACCGGTTGATTTTTTTGTTTCAATTAAAGACGTTGGTGCTGTAAATGTAGTCTGATTCCAATCCCGAGTCTGATTCCAATCCCGATTTCTGCCTCCTCCTTTATACGTCGGAATTCGGTCGGCATAAATTATTTCATTTCTTTCCTCAGCTAATTGGGCCGCCTGCATCAAAGAATTAAGGCCCTCTGGCCTCATTATCTTGATGTCTGCCTTCACCTCCTTCTTCAACCCATTAAAGAAAACGCTGAACAACACCGGTTCTGGAACGCCGAACAGCCGAGAGAGAAGCAATTCAAACTTCTGTCGATATTCCTCCACCGTTCCTTCTTGTTTCAAGGTCAGAAGCCGATCGTATCCCGACCCGTCCTTCGCCTCGCTAAACCTCGCAAACAGCCGCTGTTTGAACTCGAACCACGAGCGCACCAGACTGTTCGCGTTCTCCCATTGAAACCAAGCCAGCGCCGCTCCTTCCAAGCATACTACGGCCGCCGGAATCTTCTCGTCGTCGCTGAGGTTGTTGACCGAAAAGTAACGTTCGGCCCGATAAGTCCAGTCCTCCGGATTCTTCCCGCAGAAAACAGGTAAGTCTAATTTTCGTGGATAAACTTCTTTTGCTTGAAAATTTCTCTCCCTCCCTAGCCGATCAATTTCTGATTCGGCTATTCCTTCCTTTTCATCCGGCAATTGAATCGAATGTTGTTGTTCGGATTGAGTCAACAATTTTGATAATTGTTCTTGAAGCACGGTTATACCTTGTTTAAACTCTTCCCTCACCACCGCTAATTCCTCTTGTCATTCCATACTCTCTTCTTTCTGGTTTTCAGAACGAGTCACTGGCATTTTCTTTCTCCCGATGATCAACCGGCTCTGATACCAATTGATAGATTTAAACACAATCACGATAATATTACACAGAACAAGTTAACAAAGCAGAGGACTTCGAGGGCCTGAACCTCCTCCCTCCCCCTCCCCCTCCCTACAATCATTTCCCCCTTTATTCTTACACACCCACATACAAATAACCGTTGCAACTTCTATTAACCTCTCTTCGGTTTTCTAGTATAAGAAAACCGAATAAATGATCTATCAGCATATTTAACATCGAATATCTGTAAGAGAAGAACAATACAATTCAAATTTCTGCTAACTATTGTATTCTCGTATGTAATATAATAATGTGTTGTGTGTTAAGAATGAATCTTTTTTTTGTGAGTTTGTTAAGTAAATACCTATCAACTTCCTACAGAGAATGAAAATTTTGGTTGAAATATTTAAGGTTAATATCAATGTCCCCCAAAATTAGGGGATTCATGGAAACAACCCCTCATATCTAAATTTTGCTAAACAACACCTCTTAGATGGCCTTAGCAACCGCCATCCTCCATCCGGTAGAGAAGGGGGAGGAGCAGTGAACTGTTTCCAACATATCGTGTTTTGTCTAAGTTGATGATAAATACTCTTCTTTTAATCAATAATCTTCTAAATCACAACATAGGGGAAACAATTTTTAATCAATAATTTTTCATGGGAGAAGCTGTAACAATGGCAGACATTTTACTGATGAGGGGAGTCTTTTCCATTGCAAAGTTGTTCAGCCATTCTTTTATCTATGGAATTAACCAACAATAACAATGAAGGTGTCAGTTGATAACCCTTATGTCAGTCTATGAGGTGGTGTTTAAATTATAATGTGTTGGTAGCATCAACCCTTGTAACTTTTAGGTCTATTTTTCATTTTTTCTCAAACATTCGTTAAACCCACCACTATTTCTGCAGTTCCAAACAAATTTATGTTATTGTGATGGACTTGGTAATAATCCATAGCAAAATGATTCAAAATGGCCCTAAAAGAACGCACAAAACAAGAATTAAACTCTGTGGTTCCTGCAAAACACCAGCCCGGAACACCCACAAGTTACCCTTCTCATCCCCCATCCTTTGTATTTTTATTTTTTTTCTCCCTCTTCACGCATAAACCCTTCCCTAACAAGCTCTCCAGCTCACCATTCTTATTTCCAAACTAACACCTTCATTCACCACTCAACATAACTTCTCCAAACTTCCCTACCTCTGGCTGCTGAACGGTCGTTTGTACTAATACACTAATAGTAACTGTAGCATCTATTTGGGTAATTATCAATTTAAATCATAAAATTATGAATTTTTTTTCAAATACAACATGTACTAAAATCTCTAACAACTAAAACATTCAACTAAAAAAATCGTAACAATTTAAAAGACCGGTGGGTGGCCGATGACCCCCTGATCCGAAAGAAGGTTGAGAACATGGGGCCAATAACCCCAGTTCCTTCTTCACTTTATAAATTAATATTAAAAATAGAATATTTACTAGCCATTTTTACTACATGTTCACCAAATCATGAGAACATAATCATTTGTCATGATTTTCTAACATTGTATGATTTAAGTTACTTTTAGTGAATTATTTTGTAAATCATATGTAAACTAATTATAATAAATCATACAAGTATAAAAACGAAGTAACTAGATTATCTTCTCATAATGTGGTGAATGTGTGATCAAAATCTTGAGTAAATCCAATATCGTTTAGTCTTCATTTAAAAATAATTTACAAAATGAAGAGTTCTCACAATCCCTCAATACATAGTATCACCTAAAATTAGGGAGGTAGGGAAGGAATCATTTTGGGGATGGAACCCCGTTCTCAAAGTAAATTGAACAAGGTCACATCATTCTATCTGCCCTTGTACCCTAAGTTTTAAGAACGTGGTCATGAGGAAGGCAGTGACCTTCAGTTGTCTACCCTAATTTTGGACAGAGTGAGAACAAAGGGTCACAGTGAGCAATATTACCTGAATATTGTTATTTTTCCATTTTTAGTTCAAAGAATATTATGAACAACTAACCTTCCAACGTCTCTGATATAAATAAACCTATTATAAGGTTCACTTATAAGAAGAAGAGAATTTAAAAAGATAGACTTAAGGAGGGAAAAAAGAATAACAGAGGGAAAAGAGAATAACTGCTTGACAGCAGTTAACGTAATTTAAGTGGGCAGTTTTTGGTGAAGTGGGGTGTGGAAGAATCTGGAGTACTGGGAGATGGCAGGGTCTCTAAAGCCTGTTCTTGTGTTTTATGTACGGTGCTAGTTGCTGTGTGGTATTTTGTGTTAATTTCATTGGGTGTTGTTGCTGTATTTTTGGGTGTAATTGACTTAAACTTATTTCTATAAAGTTTATGAAGTGTGTTATTATCCAATTTGGTATCAGAGCATTAATTTTGGAAAAAACAGAGATGATGACTCGATCGGAAATACAGAAGGAAACTCAGAAAGAATGACAAAAAGAGATGGATAGTTTGAAGGAGGAAACGAAGGAAATTAAGAAAATTGAGATTCTTGAAAAAAATCTACAGATTATACAAGAACAAATGGCTCAAATGCTGGCGAGATTTGAAGATAAAATGGTTCAAACAGAACCAGAAGGAATCCAATTTTCAGAACAGGGAGAAATGAAGACAAAGAGGAGATGTGACTAACCTCGGATCGGGACCATATTTCTCGAAAGTTAGAATTACCCATTTTCACAGGAGTTGATCCCGAAGGTTGGGTGTGCCGAGCAGAAAGGTACTTCAACGTCAATCGGATGAGCGAATTGGAAAGGGTGGACGCTTCCATGGTTTGCTTCGAGGGTCCTGCATTGGCATGGTTGAATTGGGAACGAGACCAATTTACTCATGGATGGTGTTAAAAAAACGATTAATCGAAAGATTTGGACATACCAGCTACGTTTCAAATTGTGATTGGCTGTTGACGCTGAAACAGGAGTCGACGTTGGAAGACTTCGGACTCGGTTTGAAGCTATCGCGTCGAGATTAATCGGCTTACCAGAGGACGTGCTTTATAGCGCCTTCTACCAGGGACTTCGACGGGAGGTGAAAGCCGATGTTCAACTTATGAAACCTCACGGACTCCACGATTTAATGGAGTATGCGCAGGTTGTGAAAGATCGCAATGATCTGTTACGATCAGAGCAGACGCCGGTCACGCGTTTGTTCTCTCGGCCGACGACAACACCGGCCAAGACGACGAAGGGAGGGGCGAAAGAATCGGGAAGCTACGGTGGACATAATGCCCTAACACGAGTTCAAGATTTTCAAGGAAGACGTTTGACGGAAAATGAGTTAAGGGCAAAAAGGGAAAAGAGTTTATGTTTTAAATGTGATGAAAGATACATTTTTGGGCATCGATGCAAAAATAAATCGTTTCAACTTTTAGTGCTACAAGAAGATGACGAAGAAGATTTCCCCGACAACAGAATTCATGATGAACCCGAAAAAATGTTGGAAATTAAAGAAGAGGTGGAAATATCGCTAAATTCAGTGGTAGGAATTACGACCCCGCATACGATGAGATTATGGGGAACAATCAATGAAAAGAAGACAATTGTTTTAATTGATTGTGGTGCTACTCATAATTTTATTTCGAAAGAAATTGTGGCTGAATTAAATTAACTCGTTACTAAATCTGCATCTTATGGAATACAAACGTGTAATGGAGAATCAATACGAGGGGAAAGAATTTGTAAAGGAGTGTTGTTGTCTTTGCCTCAATTAGAAGTATTGAAAGATTTCTTGCTCATCGACTTGGGGAATTTTGATGTCATTTTGGGAATGCAATGGTTGGAATCATTGGGTAATATGGACGTTAACCGAAAAATGTTAACTATGAAGGTAACGATGGGCAATCAAGTGGTCATAATTAAAGGTGATCCTAGTCTTTGTAAATCAAAAGTTTTTTTAAAGACGATGATGCATGCAATTAAAAAAGGCAACTCAGGGTTGTTATTGGAAGTCATGATCCAAGAAAGTCCACTTGTTAAAGCAACCGAAGTACCTTCAGAGATTGAAAGGTTGCTTCATGATTTTCAGCAAGTGTTTCAATTACCGAAAGGGTTACCACCATCTAGGATTCATGATCATGTTATTATTCTAAAAGATGGTGCATTACCAATTAATGTTCGACCGTATCGATACTCAATAGTGCAGAAGGATGAGATAGAAGGATTGGTGAGAGAGATGTTAGCGGCTGGTATTATTCAACCGAGCTTAAGCCTATTTTCGAGCCCTATTATATTAGTGAAGAAAAAAGATGAAAGTTAGAGGTTTTGTATTGATTATAGGGCTTTGAATCGAGAAACTATCAATGATCGTTTTCTCATTCCGGTAATTGACGAATTTGTGGATTAATTAAATGGGGCGCTATTTTTACAAAATTAGACTTACAATCAGGGTATCATCAAATTCGGATGAAGAAAGACGATGTTCCAAAAACAGTTTTCCGTACTCATGAAGGACATTATGAATTTCTGGTTATACCGTTTGGGTTGACAAATGCACCTTCAACGTTTCAATCTTTGATGAACCAAATATTCCGTCAACATTTGCGAAAGTTTATTTTGGTGTTCTTTGACGATATATTAATTTCCAGTCGGACGTGTGAAGATCATTTGGGAGCACTTACGGATTGCATTGCAAATTTTGTCCGATCACAAGCTGTTTGTTAATCAAAAAATATGTTTATTCGCAAAGAAAGAGTTAGATTATTTGGGGTATGTTATCTCCAAACATGGGGTTTCAGCCAATCCAGAGAAAATTTCGGCTATCTTGAGTTGGAATCGGCCTACAACTCTGCGTCAGTTACGTGGTTTCTTGGGATTAACGAGCTATTATCACAAATTTGTATCGGTATATGGGAGTATTGTCTTGCCACTTACAGAACAATTAAAGAAGGACTGTTTTAAATGGAACGATGAAGCCACTATAGTTTTTCAACAATTAAAGCAAGCCTTGACTTCGTTACCCGTTTTGGCTCTACCAAATTTTAATGAAGTTTTCATCGTGGAAACAGATGCATCGAGAACCGGTATTGGGGCTGTACTAATGCAAAATCAAAAACCACTCGCTTATTTTAGTCAACAACTATCTCAACAACGTCAATTAAAGTCAGTATATGAAAGGGAATTGATATCGATACAAAAGTGGCGACACTATTTATTAGGAAGGCATTTTATCGTTCGTACCGATCATAGGAGTTTGAAATATTTGTTGGAGCAACGAATGATAGCTATTGAGCATCAAAAGTGGTTGACCAAATTACTGGGGTATGATTTCGAGGTACAATATAAACCAGGAAACGAGAATAAAGTGGCAGATGCTTTATCGAGAAAGGAGGAACAACTTATTCCAAGCGGATCTCTTTCTGTCGTTTTTCCTTCGGATATCATTGATCAACACGAGTTGAACCAAGAGATCAATCACGATACCAAATTATGTGTTATAAAATCAGCTTTATTGGATCGGAAAAAAGCTCATTCAGGTTTCAATCTACAGTCTAATACTTCGTTTTATAAGAACAGAATGGTGGTGGCTCAACATTCGAAGTTTATTCCATTCATTCTCATATTGTTTCATGACAGTCCTCTAGGTGGACAGACCGGTTTTGTGAAAACTTTACATCGTGTTGCTACTGAGTTCTATTGGTTTGGGATGCGTAAAACAGTCAAACAATATGTTAGCAATTATGAAGTTTGTCAACAAACCAAGTATGAAGCTTTGAGTCCTGCCGGGCTAATCCAACATCTTCCTATTCCTAATGATATATGGGAAGATATATCAATGGACTTTATCGAATGTTTGCCAAAGTCGAATCAATATGATACAATCTTAGTCGTAGTGGATCTTTTGAGTAAGTATGGTCACTTTTTACTTCTCAAACATCCATTTACCGCTCAATCGGTTGCTATGGTATTCTTTAATCAAATTTTCCGTCTTCATGGCATGCCTAATTCTATCGTATCAGACAGGAATAAGATTTTTATCCGCAAGCTCTGGAAGGAATTGTTCTCCATCCACGTACCTTATTGAAATTTAGTTCGGCTTATCATCCTCAAACTGATGGGCAAATAGAAGTGGTGAACCGAACTATCGAAGCTTATTTGCATTGTTTTATCGGGGACAAACCTAAGTCATGGAGTAATTGGATAGCATGGGCGGAATATTGGTATAATACATCGTATCATTCGGCGATCCAGATGACACCATTCAAGGCGGTTTATAATCGTGATCCACCAAGGGTTTTAAAATTTGACATTCCCTCTAAAGCGACGGTGACTACGGTAGATATTCAAATTCAGGAGCGAAACAAAGTACTGTCTCTTTTGAAGAATCATCTAATGTCGGCTCAATCTCGTATGATGGGTTCAGATAATCGGAAACGTCGTTTTCTTGAATTCAACGACGGCGAGTGAGTTTGGCTTCGTCTACATCCTTATCAGCAGAAATCGGTATCACACCGATTAAATCTTAAATTATCTCCACGATTTTATGGTCCTTTTCAGGTGATTCAACGTATTGGAAAGGTTGCTTATAAGCTATTATTGCCCGACAATTGCTGCATTCACCCGGTTTTTCATGTATCCTTACTAAAAGAGGTCAAGGGGACTATTCCAACTACTACTTCATTGCCGGTGACAATAGAAGAGGACAACCGAAAGATGGTAGAACCAGAATCACTATTGGATGTTAAACAGGGCGAGGATTCAAGCAAGCTTCACGTTCTAATTAAATGGAAACACCTTCAACCGTTTGAAGCTACATGAGAAGATTTTGATGTTATTCGTTTTTAATTTCCACACTTTAACCTTGAGGACAAGGTTCGTCTTTGGGAGGGAAGTATTGATATAAATAAACCTATTATAAGAGGAGAATTCAAAAAGATGGACTTAAGGAGGGAAAAAAGAATAACTGTTTGACAGCAGTTAACGTAATTTAAGTGGGCAGTTTTTGGTGAAGTGGGGTGTGGAAGATCTGGAGTACTGGGAGATGGCAGTGTCTCTAAAGCCTGTTCTTGTGTTTTATGTACGGTGCTAGTTGTTGTGTGGTATTTTGTATTAATTTCATTGGTGTTGTTGCTGTATTTTCGGGTGTAATCGACTTAAACTTATTTCTATAAAGTTTATGAAGTGTGTTATTATCAGTCTCCAACAACTTTATTGAAAGAACTTGCAATAGCTCATTGATAGCCACCTCAGATGCACCAGTAAACATCAACTCCTTTTTTTTATTTCTTCTAAAGGAATCTTTTTAATCTGCTTTCCAGGAACAACATAAGCAAACGAAAAAAATAATATGTGAAAATTCTTTATATCAACCACCAAAATAACTTGGAAGAGTCTATGTGAAAATTCTTTATATCAACCACCAAAATAACGTGGAAGAGTCTACAGATGGTAATTCGCAGCGAACTCCAAAAGAATTTCCTATCAACATACATTCACAGTAAATAATTAACCTTTAAGTTACACTAAAACATTAGCCAGAATGACAACAAATGCAAACTCCGAGATGATGGGACTAACCTTGTCTTTCTTTTATTGGTAAAAGGGGTAACTATAAAACAAAAATTTATAAAGGGAGCAAGCGGGAACGAGCAATTAAAACAAAAGTCAGCAACCTTGAAAATTATGCAGCAAGAAGATGTATTTTTGTCCTTCCAAAACAAGATATTTTCAAAAAGAGCAACAAATATATTATATAAATTTCATCATAAATAATTAATACCAACCTTGTCTATGATAATGCAAACTTTTCCAAAGAGATTATCAGGAATGGAATAACATCTCAAAACTTCTTGTGAAACCTGAAAAATAAATAAAGAGAGGATACAACTCATTCAAGTTCCCAGGTTTTACCATTGAAATGTAAAATAAAAATTGCGCCAAACCTTTCTGCTTGGAACCTTAAATCCAACATCTAAAGATGTAATTCCAATCCGGTTGAAAAAGGTGACAATAGAAGATAAAAGTTCTGCTTCAGCCTACAAAATAGGACAAAAGAGGCCAAAATATTCAGATAAACAAAGTACAACATGTGAGAATATCCTTTAAATTTTCACTGAGCAACCATGCCCAGTCTAATTTACTATTTCTCGCAAAACAGATCTAAAGTTTCATTAATAGTCAAATTGAAAAAACAGGACAAATAGATACCTTCACATCTTTCATCAATGACAATGGTGAGATCAATAGGGACATATTTTAACAACATGATTCAGAACAATAAATTTCAGAGAGCAAAATATCGAATGGGAATTTTATGTTTGCTTGTAAGAACAACCATTCAGAGAACAGGAAAGCTGCAACCTAGAACATAATCATGAAATAATAGAATTTAGTTAACTGCATGTACCGTGACTTCACACCAATGATGTCCATATTCCACTGGTAGTGTTCACAACGACGTCCCCTGGTCATTCTCTCATACCACCAGCATTGTCCTATGGCAAACCATTTTAGTGGAAGCGATACAGATTTTCTGGGTAGAAAAGAATAAGATGGAAATAAAATTCCTGCATCTATACTTTGGTGGGAAGATGATAAATATAAAAAATAAATATGCATGAACTAATTATCTCAAACACTCATAATACAAAGAAGTCCAAGTCCATCCGTACATGGATCCACATGTATGAAAGACAACGATACTATCCTTTTTTTTTTTTGAAAATTCATCAGAGTAGTCACAAGTCATACCCTTTCTCTATAACTAGCCTCGCCGGAGACGGAGTGAGCTCTGGCCTTAAGGCGACACGGCGATTTCCTTGATCTTCAAAACAATAGAGCTGCAAATCCAAATCATACAAAGACAATCCATTGGAAATCGTGTGTTTTCAAGTACGCTGGAAACATGGTCATTAAAATGAAAAAACAAGCGATACGTGTTAAAGCTTATAACATATATGTCCTTGCATTTTGAATACATTCCACCATTTTTAACAGCTACTAATTGCATTCACGCCATCTGGCTATCCTCTATGACCTCGAATCAACTGCCATATTGACAGAGAGACTAATAATCGAGGCATTTGGGAAAAATGAAAACTACATAAATGACAGTAAAAACTCAAATAATGCATAACCTGGTCTCTAATATCCTCCCAGGCTTTTCTAATAAACAGTGCTTCAGACTCAAGCACAGGAAAATCGACCTCCTCAAAACCAAACAGGCGAGAAACCTAAAGTCAAACAAAACATAAGTCAAATGCAAACATAAAACCAACAAAATTCTCTTAATGTGAAAAGAAAATATTCTAACCTCCCTGAAATTGAGAAAAAGCCAGTTGCGGAGGCGCATATCTTTCGAAGGGAAGCCCTGATGCCTTTAGGAGGATTTACAGCAATTCTCTGAACATCTTCCGAGACCGGGGGTGGAGATAGCACTCCTGATCTACTACCTCTACTTACACCATCGCCGACAGACTTCACCGATGCGTCAGATGATATAGAAGAGTGAGTACGAGAGTTGTAAAGGAAAGGTATCCGGCGAATCGGAAATGAAAAGCAATATTGAAAGTAAGAGATGAAAATTGGAGGATGAAAGGTATCCGTCGACGAATTCGCCGGCATGGTGGCAAGTGCTCAACAGAGTGAGAGAGCGCGCGCGCTCTGCACTGACTCTATTGGCAACGGACGGCATCTGCAAGTACTTGGGCCAAGTTCGGCCGCCCAAAATTTTCCCTGTCATCCCATTAGTCCATTAAAAATGGGCCAAGGCCCATTTCTCGACCTGACTTCATTAATCCATCGTGGAGTAGGCTGGACAAACCCACACCGACCTCAAGTCTCGACCCGACCCGTACTAAGGGTCAACCCGGGTCAGTATGGATGACGGTTTGATGTAGGGGAAACAAAACCGACTCAGTTTGATAAATTGCCCAAAATTTTCCCTTTCATTCCATTAGTCCATTAAAAATGGGCCAAGGCCCATTTCTCAACCTGACTTCATTAATCCATCGTGGAGTAGAGCTGGACAAACCCGCACCGACCTCAAGTCTCGACCCGACCAGTACTTAGGGTCAACCCGGGTCAGTGTGGATGACGGTTTGATGTAGGGGAAACAAAACCGACTCAGTTTGATAAATTGCCTTAGATCATAGTTTTTTTTGTTAAGTTCTAATCATTCTTGTCGTATACGGTTCTGATTCTAGTATTAAAACTTGAAGACAAAATATATTGGTACAGTTTTATTTTTCTAAAGAGCGAACGGGATAATTTACATATTTTAAAATTAAAATATATTGCTCAAATTCTTACAATCAAAAACTAAGAAAAAATTCAAATACTATTAAAAAAATTTCACTTTTGATCATATTCACCTATTATTTTAAATAATAAAAATTCACTTTAAAAAATGGAGGAAATCTTTTATTTTTAATTAATTTTTTTAATAAAAATTATAATAAATTATGTAATCGTTTAAAATTTACAAAAGTTTCGAGAATATCTTCTTATTATAGTTTGAATATGTGATAAAAAAAAATCATGTCAGTTCAATAATATATATTAAAGAAAATTGATAAATTTAAAAAAAAAGTATTTTGCACTGACGTAACAGGGGTGAACCACTTCCACGATGGGTGTGCATGTTAGTAGGGTGTGCTTACATTTAGCCTTGTTATGATATTTTTAATTATTTTCAAAGTTTAAGATTTTTCAACTTATTTTTTTAAAGTTTAGATTTTTTTTTATTTTTACTATACTTTAAGTTATAGTTGTTTTTGAATTTATAGTTCAAAATTTGTTCAACTATTTAAATATTGTACAAATATTATTTTTGCAAGCAATCTAGATTATACGCTATTATTAGTATGGATTGAACTATATCTTCTAAGCAATAGAATATTCGATCATTTTTACCTTCACAAGGCAGTTCATCACAACTCCCTGGAATCGAAGGTGACATTGAAAATCTAGGAAGTCAAGGATGAAATATTTTTTATTATTTTATCGATTCAAGTAAACATAACATTTTTGAAGAAAAATCTATTTATTGTCATAAATGGTAGCAAAATCTTACGCAATAGTAGGTTTGATCTTGAGCCACAAAATGAGACCGAACTACACAACTATCTTCTGCCAAAAAAAATGGGCTATAGTTGAACATTTTGATGGGACTAGGGAAAAAGTCAAAAGGAATACCAAGTTATTAAACTCAAGGTGGTACGGCACTTTCAACACAAAGTCAGTTGCCCCGCAAGCATAGTTCAGTTGACTCAGAGATTGTAGATTGAGTACAAGAGCCTAGGTTCGACACATGCGCTGTCCTAGTGTGGGAGTTGTTACCCTCAATGTTGGGGTAGCTACTTGAAATATTAGGTAAATACCTTTTATCTCTAGACCGTTGAGTCACCGTGATTTAACCCCCTCACAAACTGTCAGGCCGGAGTATAGGGGCCTTGGGGGCGAGAGATTTCACCTTTTGGGCACAAGAAACAAAGTCAGTTCATATCTGTCAGTGAATCAGGTAACAATTAATTTCTATTGTGCTAATTTTAGAGTTATTCTATGTTAATATCATCTTATCATACTTCTTGACGTATCATCATGTGAGTATGTTAATTCAAATAATTCATGTCATACTTTCTGATGTGTTGTTGCATGATTTGATCAATTCAAATAATAAATAATTATTTCTATTTCTATTTCTATTTTTTAAATATATTTAAATTAATCTAATCACAAGACGACACATCAATAAATATGACAAGAGAATAATCTTAAACTAATTTATTAAAATATTATACATCTTTTTCTACGTAAACAACAAATCAAAAGTCTGTTCATAAAATTCTTGAAAAAAATTTAAAGTTTCCTAATTAAAACCATTTTTGCTTCAATTTTTCGACACTAATTAAGCATCAACATTGGACAAACACTAAGAGAGTGTATCATCTTCAATTTAATAACTAACTTGGTGAATCTTGGTGGGCCAGTTTGGTCCATAAGTTCGGCTTCTAAGTCGGGACAACCCTAGTCTAACGAGAAGAGGTCGGGATTTTGACCGGGCTCAAGCTAGAATAGATAAAAAAGCATGATTTCTTTGTAATTTGGCCAACTAATCCTCCTCTAATCATATACCTAGTCTTTGGCGTTGTAGGGGACCTCGAGAAGTCGATATTTGCTATGCTCCCTCACGGCCGAGGTCCCCCCAACCGAAACTTCATATCCACGATGGACGTCCATTTCAGAGTCAATTCGATATTGTGTAGCTAGTTGCTTAATACAATCTTATGCATATAATCGATTAAATTCTTAGCTATATGGTGTGGGTTTATGCATTTTGTGACAAAGTCAAATTCAACTCTCTCTCTCTCTCTCTCTCGTGCATTTAAAGCTTTTAATAATGCTCGTTGTTATGGAGGGTAGACCCTCCTAATGGTTTTATAATTGCGTTGAAAACTTTTGGGTCGCTTACCATTAGCGCCACCTTTTGGCTTTCTACATTGAATTTATGAAATACCTTTTTGGCTTTCTACGTTGATTTTCAAAATAATATTGAATATAGTGGAAAGTAAACACAACGAGCCCCAAAAATAATGTTTTATAAATGATAAAGTTATTTCTCTAGAAATATATAATATGATATAAGAATATTAAATTAGATTTGTAAACCCTAGTCCATCGACTATAATCGTGTCGTTGTTGTTGCGATAAAATAACATTCAAGAAGAGAAATTTGAATCGTTCTCGTCGATTTTTCTTAAATTACATGTTGTTTTAACGACTTCTACTATTACGATATCAATGGTGTTTGTGGCTTTACGAATAAATTTTGAAATTTATGGTACAGTTTGTAATCGCACCTTTCTTCCATTGAGATCGAGTTGGCTTCTACTAAATCGAAAAGCCAAAATTAAGGTCATAATCAATAAGAGATAGGCCGAATTTCGTGTAGTGATCGTATAATAATCACAAGTGTAACATACAACCCAAGAAAAGAAATATTATATATAAAATAAAATATGCGACTTGGTATAATACACACACTAGGAAAAATATATGATACATAATCTAGAATAGGAAGAGAAATAGACTTTAAACTTAGAACTTAGAATCGACCCGCACGATTACGAGTTTTTAAAGTTGAAATTAGAGATTTCTTGACTCGTTCGACAAGAACAAATGAAATAAAATATTGAATCTAGTGCCTCTCCGCGTTTATAAAAGGTTAAAAACCGAAAGATCATTGAAGAAACTTGAAAAGGGGTGATCTCTTCTCCCATGCTTTTCCTCCATAATTATTTTAAAAAAATAGTTAATCCATTAATATGTCGTAAGTAAAATAAATTATTAAATTTCAATTTCAACACGAAACTAATATTATTCAAAATTTTATTAGAAGCCATTTAAATTACTTAAACTTAAACTTTCACTAATTTGACCATTTGAATAAAGATTACGAGTGATCGAGCAATCATGATACACGATAGTTCAAATTATCAAGTGCAAATTATCAAGTTCAAATTATCAAACGCGCATTTGGATGACACAAATGAAGCAATGAGTATAGAGTCTTTTATTTATTGAACTTATTATTATTTTTTTAAAACAAAAAGAGCTATTATGAATAAAAATAGAAAAGATATGGAGAAGAAATTTGATTGGAGAACATGATACGAAATTCACATGTTGGGCTCATCTTGCTCGTTTCGTTTAGGCTCGACATGCTCGACTGGCTCGAGTCAATTTTTTTTGAAAAATCTCGAACGAGCCGGCTCGAATAGGCTCGACAGACTCGGCTCGTTTGGCTCGACGAGCCGGCCGTCCCGGGCTCGAGCCGGCTCGTTTGACAGCACTAATATGAATAATGTTGATATGGTTAGGGTGTTACCCGCCATCGAGATTCCACCTTCTAATAACACCAAATTTTGAAAAAAACGCAATGTGCGGTAGGGATAGGACGTTGACACCAATTTGTGACATTTTTGTCACATACACAAAAAGAATCCCCCTCATTTTTTAATTGCAACCATTGTTATCCAATTTAAATACAATTAATATTTGAAGATGATAATTCACGTAGAAAATATTTCATTTTGATTTTTGCTTGCTAAATGAACTAGATTTAGTAGAAGTTGCAAAAAACGATACTAAATTCACTATCTTATCTTATACTCTGACGTATAGTTCAATAATTAATTTAAGCAGTATCCTACTTTATTTATTTTTTAATTATCTCGAGTATTTAATTAATTAACAAAATTTATGTAGGTGCTGTGTCGGAACGTAAAATTATAAATAATTCAATTGTCGTATATGTCTAGAGTTTCTTAATGCTTATACTTATAGTACAATAGTGTTCGTTTTAAACTAGAGTGCAAATAAATTCATTGTAAATATCGCATTATAAATTCATATTATAGCATAGAAATAAACGATAAATCTAATATTATCTTTGGTCACCACCAAATGAACCCTTGAAGCCAAATTTTGAATAAAAATAATAATTTTTATTACAAAAATTCAACATTTCAAATCTAAATTATTAGCACTAATGACTTACCCGCGCTTTTTGTCGCAGCCCATAGTTTTTACAGTCAATAGAATTTACTAAAACACCCCAATATCGGAGAAAGAAGAACAATAAAGGAGGGTTGTTTCAGACTTTTCGTATTGGAAGTCATGGTCAAAGTTAGATGCGCCGTGGCCAAGGCCGTCGTCTCAGACCAACCAAGTAAAATTCATGTCTAAACTGACGGCCATCATCAACATACATACATGCATGCATCATCCATGGTTAATGTTGTTCTATTTATACTTCCGTTCCGGCCAATCTTCAACTTCCTTCAAAACAATTTCCAGTTTTTTCGTAGAATTCTGCACTAAATGGGTGAGGTTAGTTTCAGTGTCTGCTCAGTCGAGTTTCTTTCGCAGTTCCTGAGTTTTTGGTTCTTTTTTTCTTACCCTTCGCAGTTGTTTTTCAGCAAAAAGAAGGTGCTAAAAAGGAAGGTGATGCTAAGAAGGCTCCCGACGGCGGCGCCGGCGACTCTGGGAAGAAAGACGACGGTGTTATCACCGCAGTCTTCAAGATTGACATGCATTGCGACGGCTGCGCCAAGAAAATTAAACGAGTTGTTAAACATTTCAATGGTAACCCCAATTTCTTGATGAATTTCGATGATTTCTGGATATTTTTTCTCCAGATTAAAAAGAGTGCGGAAGACTCCAACTTTTTCCTTCTATAACTCTAAGATCTATCGTGGATTTGCAGGTGTAATTGATGTGAAGGCGGACTCAACGACTAATAAACTGACGGTGACCGGGAAAATGGATCCCATGGCTCTGAAAGAGAGGCTGGAGCAGAAGACCAAGAAGAAAGTCGAGCTTCTGTCTCCTCAGCCGGCAAAGAAGGACGGAGCCGCTGCCGGAGGTGGCGAGAAGAAGGGCGATGAGAAGGCGGATAAAAAAGCCGACGAGAAAAAACCACAAGATCAGAAACCCAAAGAGGTTAGCTTTTTAAAAGCTAGTTTTTTCATTTTTTTGTCATACTAAGTATAGTTTTAACGATTTCTGACGAAAGAAGAAATTTCATTTGCTGCAGAGTACAGTGGTGTTGAAAATACGATTACATTGCGATGGTTGCAGCCAGAAAATCCGAAGAATAATCAAGAAAATTGACGGTAAGAATGATACGAATAAACTCTTCGTCTTCAAACGTGGATGTTTTTCGTAACATCTCCCTGAAACAACAAATTTGTTTTTACAATTTTCAGGCGTTCAGTCGGTGACCATTGATTCCGACAAGGACCTCGTAACAGTGAAGGGAACAATGGACCCGAAAAAGCTCGAGCCCTACCTCAAAGAGAAGCTAAAGCGGAACGTCGAAGTAGTCCCTCCGAAGAAAGACGAGCCGGCCGCTCCCGCCGGAGGGGAAAAGAAAGACGCCGGAGGAGAGAAGAAAGAGGCCGGAGGAGAAAAGAAAGAAGCCGGCGAGAAATCCGCTGCAGGTGGCGGCGGCGACGGTGCGAAAAAAGACGATGCTGGAGCTAAGGCGGTCGTAGTGGAGGCAAACAAGATGGATTACTACGGATATCCTTACCCACCGACGACGTCTTTTTACGAGCCGCCGGTGTACGCTCAGAGCTACGCAATGGAAGCGCAGCCTGCGTACGGCGGCTACGCAATGGAAGCGCAGCCGAGCTACGGCGGATATGGTTACGTAAATCAAGGGTATGTTCAACACGGATATGGGGTGCCCATGGACCACCATAACTTACATGCTCCTCAGATGTTCAGCGACGAGAATCCCAACGCTTGCTCCGTCATGTGAGCCTGAGTCGCCGTCGCTTCGCCGGCGGCCGATAGTTTTCTGAATTACTAAACGAAGAACAATCTGTAAATGTATAAAAAAATACAGCGGAGAGAGTAAAAAAAATTTCAAGGCTTCTACAGAACGGCTTGATAACGTAGATTTTACACCGGGTGTTAGGCCGGCTAAGCCCGGTTTAAGTGGTTGGTTGTTTTTTTTTTAATATTTTTAGATATTGGATGTAATTGTTTTTCTTAATTAATAAAAAGCTTATTATTATGACCACATAATATATATATAGTCCAAGATCTTGTCAAGTGTTACAAAAATTTCAATTTTTCGCATGCCGTTCTATCAGGGTTTGTCAAAAAACTACTTTTGATAATTAAAATACCAAACTTTGATTCTACCGGCCGATGAATCCACACTGCAAATTAAAAAAACAAGCACGAAGCGTTTGTCGAGCAATACGCTACAATATTATAATATCGGGAGATTAGTTTATTGGCGAGAATTAAAAACTATAGGATAAAGCCAAGAAATAATAAGCCCTCAAGTTTTGAAAAGCATATTATATGATTTTGGTTACAACTTTATACGATATTAAAATCCAAGAGATTAAATTGAAGAAGAAGAAGAACAACTCAACCAATCTATTAAATAACATAATATTGTACGTGAAACAACCTTGAACATCCATATGATAATGTTTGACTTTTTCAAATCATTTTTCAATTTGATGGAAGTCAAAAATAAAAAAATGGGGCCAGCCATTGATCGATTAAATGTACAAGAAATAAAAATTACTAATTTTATTTTTAGCTTCTTAAAATACACAATAACACGATGAATAATAATTGGTATATAATGTTTTTAATTATATTAATTATACTAATATTTTACACATCGACGAATAATTTAAAAAATTAAAATAAGATGGTAAAGATAACATTATAAATAGGGAAAAAAAAAACAAGAGGACAAGTTTGAACATCATGTGTAATAAGAGTAAGAATTTAGGGTTTTAAGAAGAAAAGTCAAATCCTTGAAAAAGGGGTTGCTTGTTAGAAAGCCAAATAGAAGTTTGACTGTTTGACTTTCTACCCATCTTTCATTCAATTCTTCTTTGACCTAGTATCCATTTTCCTTTCTTTTTATTCACCAATTTTCAGTAAATAAGACATTCTTGGGAGAAACATGTTATTATGTAATAAACATAATAATAAACATGTTATTTTCAGTGTCATATATCAAAATGATACCACTAAAATGTTTATTATGTTCACATCAATCGTGCATTAAGCAAAAATACTAGTTTGGTTGACATAATTTGAAGGTCTAGTCTGTTTTGTGTTAAATTTAAAAAATCAAAATTGAACTTACTTGAACATTGATTCTTGGTCAAGAGCAATATTAGTTTTTGATCTTTCAGTTGGTTTCGGTATTCGGTGTTGGTTGTGTTATTGTCTTACAATGCTGTAAGTTTGTGATACAATATTCAAGAATTTTTATTGTCGTATGTAATTTTAACAAAATTTATTTGTTTATTTATTAAAAAACATTATAAGTATTCATACAATTATCGAACAACTTAAAAATTTTCAGATTAGTGTCTTTTATTGTTGTGAATGTGTGGTGAAAATTTCAAGTCATTCCGATAAGATTTGTTTAGCCAAATTAATTAAAAATGAAAAATTTAAAAAAAAATTGTGTCCGAACACAAATTGGATCTAAGTGGGGGTCATTGCATCCGAACCAACCATCACTCGGACTCAAGTTGCGTCTGAGTAGTGATAATGTATCTGTGTGAGAGTTGTTGCATCCGAGTGAGGGTGAAATATCCGATCTGACCCTCACTCAGATGCAACTTGCGTTCGAGCATGCGTTCAAAAAACTCAAATTTTGTTTTTCTAAAATTCAGGTGTGAATAGTCTTATTTACCCAAAATTCAAGCATGTTTTCGGTTTTTACCCTATTTTATTTACTATTTAGGGTATTCTAATAAATGATGTGATTAAATATAAATTAAAAAATATAGATATAACTTTTATTTTTTATGTTTACTTTTAGTTTTTTAATTTGAGTTTTTGGTGTAAGAATTCAATTTTTTATTTTTATTTTTATTTTTTAGATTACTTTTAAATTTTTAATGTTATATTATTGTAGAATATTAGGTAGTCAATTTCAATTCTTAATTTTAACTTCGGTACAAATCATTTTTTTGTTATTTATATCTAAAACCAAAATCAAACCGAACTAGCTTCTCGGTTTGGACGATACCAATTTCCACTCCTATATTTATCTCATGAATAAGTAACATTAGTACCCTATACGTATTATGAACGCTATTATCGTCACATTTGACGCCTAACAAGTTCTTCTCAAGAACCACCAACATCAATGTAAGTTTCAAAGTTTGAACTTTTGAAACATGCTTGAATTCTAGAGAAGAAGACCGAATCTACCAAGAAAAAGAGGTTGTAGTTGTTGTTTTGTGGAAAAAAAAAAGTTAGGGTATGTCCAGGTGGAAATCACACTTTAATAAACAAATCAATCAATTAAATTAATTAATTAATTAATAATTAAATATTGATATAATTCTTGTGATTATCCCTGAATTTTCTGTCACTAACTCCCGAGCACTCTTTCAACATTCCATGTCATCACTTACGTCATCGCTTCTTTGACCTAATTCCTGCCTTGAATATATTATAAGTTTCAAATAATACAAATATATATATATATATATATATATATATATAGCTACTAAATTTCAGCCATTTGTCAAGAAATATATATATATATATAGCTACTAAATTTCAGCCATTTGTCAAGAAAGCTGGACAAATACTTTAGTTTATCCGGACATATAATTAAAGGTTTAAACTTTAGATTAAACCCTCCCGTGATTTTATAATCTAATCACGGATTATGTCAAATTTCGGAGCGATGTAGGAATCTCGAAATTGATTTAGAAGTGAAACATATGAAACATTTGGCACACGCACGTTGTATTTAACAAATAAGACGATGACATAAACCGAACTAAATGATTTGAAATGTCGAAGCTGAATTGATATAAAAAAAAAGAGTATACATAAGCTTTTTCGAGCATAATTGTATCGATTGTTGGTAACATTAAGAAGAATATTCGATCGTCTAATTTCGCAACCATTAATTAATTGGACTTTCTCTACTTAAAGTTAGATTAAGTTTAAACCATGTGCCGATGCTCTTTAGGGTAAGTATAATCTCTTAAAACATTGAAAAATTGAAACGAAAAATGTATGGTGTAAATAATATAAAATGAAATAAAAAAAATTAATATTCTGTATTTGTTAGGGTTTGGATGGTATTTGGCAACTGCAATACCATTAATTTAGGCTATGAAGGTCTAGCTTAATGGGTCCATGCTACATATACACGGGCCAAAACCTAATCTTCTAGAGACTTACACGTGTTTCAATCAAGTATTAAATACATTAAACTAAATAAAATAATCAATATATGATACATTTTAACGCATATAATATTAAAGGTGGGCAGATCCGATTCAATCCGACGATTCGATCTAATCCGATCGGATTCGGTCGGATTGGACCAGATATTTGGTAGAATAATATGTAATTTGATTCGACGTTCGGATTGTTATCGGAACGGATTGGCTATCGGATTCGAAGCCAATCTGATCCAATATGAACGTCGGATTCTCCAAATCCAATTAAATTATTGATTTATTGTGTTGGATTATGATTGTTTGGATTATTGATAGATTTAGATTGTTTTTACTTTTTAGTAATCGGATTTGGATCAGTTTTAGACTTTAAGTTATCGGATTTGAATCCCTCTTTCTCTGAAAAAAACTCTCTGTCTCTGCCTCAGCCTCGGAAATTTGATGCTCAGCTCGGGATTGATTTACTAATCCGATCCGATAATTTGAAATGGATTCGGATCGGATCGGATTCAGATGAAGTTTTAGAGCCGAACCGATCAGATCAAAAACTCCAATCCGACAACATTCGGATCGGGTTAGATCGGCATCAATCCGATCCGTTGCCCACCCCTATATAATATATATATTTATTAAAAAATAAAGTTCATGTTCGATTGTATTAACACTAATCGTGTCTTACGAAGATATAAACGACCAAATATCACATCAGTATGACGAGTTACTCGATCCCACACGAACTGAATAGTTTATGAATATAATTAAATCCCGAACACATTTTAAGGTAAATTATTAAACTTTAGTTGTAAAAACAGACAATGTTATATCGCTATTAGCAGATAATATGAGCATGATCGAGTCTAGTCGATTCCATGATTATAGGTTCAATCCATACCAGGGCAGGCCGAAATCAGACTAGGTTATATTCTATTCATTCTAATTACGAGAAAGGATCATTTGAACGTATTTAAATAGATACCATGTTTAATACCGGATCACCAACAACCTCTATCAACTACTCAAATAATACCGAGTTGATGAATAAACAACGGGCAAAATTTTATTAAAAAATAATTATACTTATTGGATAGAATATAATATTACAAATATGATCATGATTCATGCATGCTAAAATAAGATTCTTTCCATGCATTACATTTTCAAATTAAATTAATGTATTAAAGAAATGGGTAACAATTACTATTTATTTTATCAAATTATTTATTGGAATATTCTAGTATAAATACATATGTCACGTCCACTCCTAGGGTGAAGTATATTTAATGAGCCCGCACGAACATAGTTTAGTTGACTCAGAGATGATAGAATTGATACAAAGAGCATAGGTTCGACGCATGAACTGTCATAGTGTGAGAGTTGTTACCTCTAATGTTGAAGTAATTCATTGAGATATCAGGTTAAGACCTCTCATCTCTGGGCTACTGAGTCACCGTGATTAACCCCCTCACATGCTGTCGAGCCGGGGTGTGAGGGCCTTGAGGGCGAGTGATTTCGCCTTATTTGTACAAAGTATATTTAATGAAATTAAAAAATGCACATTATTTTTTATGACTGCATAGATTCCTTTGCTTGCTCCAAAGTCCAAACAACATTTATATCACTTATTATGTCCAAAAATTTGTAGAAAAAACAAAATTTGAAATTTATATTTATTTATGCCGTTCGATTTTTAATCAAATAAAATCTCGAATTTGTTTTATTAATTGACTTTTTGAGGGTGTTTTGGATTTGTGTAACATAAAGAAGTGACAAATATTTTAGAATTATTGGTCACGTATTCAAATATAATATGATTTATTTATAGTGTCTTAACTAAAAATAAATCATATTATTATTTAATTAAATTTGAATTAAGATAATTACTATACATATTCCATCGCTACAAGACAACATGTTGTCCATAAAACCGTTAATCTACTTCCAGCCACCAAGAAAGACACTACTCGATTTTTGACTCGGATTCATCGATTCTCTTGTTCATTAATACTAAGTTTATCTTTTTAACAAATTCTATGAACTTATTTTCTGATGTATTGATTTTTAATTAATTTAATTAAACTATTTATAATGAATATAATTAAAATAATTTATTTATTACATTAATCAAAGATAAATATGAGATTATCCTTATAATAATCTTTTAGGATTTTAAAAATGGTGAGAAATTAAAAAATCTTTAAAATTGAGTTATAGTTTAATAGGAAAATTGATAAAAAAAAATTAATGAATAAATTAAATTAATAAAATATTAGGATGAATAGAACAAAAATTAGTCAGCTTCAGAATATAATGACGTATTGGACGAATCAAATGAAGCCATTATGAGGTCCATGATATCTGACTCAGCAATGACTATGACATAAAGCATGCGCATGCATATGCATGCCATGTATGTATGTATGTATGCATTCATCCTTTGATGATCAATGTGATCATGGTTTGATGAGTGAAATGGACTGCCACCTGTTACATTGCCGGACACCATAATGAGCCACCTAAAGACATGTGGGGAACAGTGGGTCCCATTCCACGTCACCTACATCTGGAGTTTGAATTTGAAACCTACTCTAAAGTTAATTAATTTCTTTTATTTTCTAGTTTCAGATTTTACTTGTGAGTAATTAATTAAAAGGTAAAAATAGTGGGTCCCATTCCACGTCACCTACACCTGGATTGGAAAGTTTCGTCCTTTAAACTTTGTCAAGCTATATGAAAATAACATTATTTCATTGAATTCTTGCTAGGCCCAATTCATGATCAATGATCGACCTAACCCGGTCGGATTTGGTCCAATTCTTCGGTCTTCCGAGCCCAAACCTCAACTCTTGAGGTGACTGTTCACGAACATAAAAATCTAGCTAAAAACGCCCAAAAAAAAATACATTATTTGGATTACATTTATCCTCTCAAATGCTGCCTTCACAAACCGATAGTGTTCTCTTGCGACTTTTCTTTAGCACGTACGCGAAATTAAAGCAGAAATCGAAACCCGAATCTTTGGCAAAAAGAGTCATAATTCGGAAGACCCACAAATAATTCACCAAACCAAAACCGATGTTGAACTTATCCACTTGTCCAAAGACTAAAAGGATGAGAGTAAGAGGAGGTGATGAACAAGGAGAGAGTGTGTTGGATGACACCCTTTTCCTAGCTCTTTGTTCTTGAGTGTCTTGCTTTAGAAGCATTGAATCTGAATCCGACCGATCCTGTTTTTTGTTTTTAGCTCACAAATAATGTGTGACTATGTTTCTCCCGTTTCAGACATTGCACATTCTATATGTCTCTCTCTTTATTTATATCCCTAGATATTTCTAATGCTTCCTAGACTTATCGACCCACTTGTCTATAAGATCCCTTCCACACGTGTTCTTCTATTCGATATTTTTTGGGATTTTTCGCGGTTCATGATTATATCGATTGTTAGAGCTTGCACGACTTCATTTTCGGTATTTATTCTATACGATTTTGTATTCGGTATAGTATTTATTCAATAGGATTGTACTCTCAACTTTGTGGATAGGGTTCCACCTCGGATATGTTAAGATGTATCGCCAAGAATAGTTGATATTTTTTTCGAATCTATCGAGAATTGCGAGGTGTGGTTCAAGATCACGTCAGTGTGAGCTCTCGATCACTTATAAATGTTATCGCATGATCACACACACCTTTAATAAAAACACAAAGACAGAATAATTAATAAGTAGAGTTTTGTTTTTAAAGTTAAATTTCAACCGAAACTACTATCGATAATCATATTAGATGTAAAAATAGATTACATAAATCTACATGTAGAGGCAAAAATGATAGTTGATCGGAATGTCCTAAGGGTTTTACTGATAAACCCACGTTCGCCTGCACGAAACTACTTAAAAGATCGAGACGAAGAATGCATAGATAGAGTTTTCCTTGCAACCCAATTCACATTTTTCCGGTAAAACTCGAGCGGCAATACTTTTCGTAAAATAGATAATATTGTATCACCGCATTCAATAAGTCATAAACTAGTCTCACAAACTTGACAATTTTTTTTTATCCATCTATCCGACATTCTTCCACGAATAAACAATAGTTTATTCGTTGTCACTAAAACAATGCTCCACGTTTTCAAAAACCCTAAACTAAACCGTGTACACAAAACTGCAATTCAGTGGATGCTACATATTATTATCGGAAAAAAATATTTCCTGTCCGACGGATTTTGGGTATCAATTCATACCCCACGAACGGGTAGGGTACCCTTCTCAACTGGAGCAAAAAATATTAAATTGAAAGTAGAAATGCATAAATATTGGGCTGTACAAAGTCAGTTCTACTTTTTCTAGTTTCATCAGTCAACACGCTGTGTCGGTCCGGATTAAACACCCATCTTAGATAACCACGTCAATAACTTAGTAGTTAACCTTATCTTGCCGGTTGAGAAATCGACCAAAGGTAACTAAATCGGTAGGCTCATTCTGGTTCGACCTTGCTGCAACTTGGATTGCAAAGGCAAATACAACCTAAGTTTTTGTTAAGTAATATCAGTGAGGGTCCACGATATCATATTCTAAGTGGTTTGTTTTATTGTCCGGTAGTATTTTTTTTTTACTTAAACGACAGTTGGTAATTTTGTTCTAGTTCGATAGGGTTTTTCTCTTATATTAAACACTATCTATCTACTTAACACATCCTAACATCAAAGAAAAGGTGAATGAATTATTTTGTATTGTCTTTTCAAACTCAATGACACTTTAGTTTTTTCATTGAGGTTGTGCACAGAAAGATCGATTCCGGAAGCGATTTCAANCGAGCCGATTCCGGAAGCGATTTCAATTATCTAACTCCCGGTATTGTGATTGTGATCCCTTTTCCAGCGTAATTTCATTGTATTTTGTAAATGTAGTTCAAATCTATCAAAGAAATGAAAGAATTCATAGGGCTTTGAAGAAAAGGTCAAGAACTTGAAATATAAACCAAGAGTGAACAGGTTGAAAATGACATGCAGTTTGCATTAAATGACATGTCTCTGAAACCCACATGAACTGGCAACGTACCTCCAAGAAACTTCACTACTTCAGTCCAGTTTCAGAGCTCCAAAACCTCAACTATTTATATTCAATTACAGGCTTTGGAAGAACATATCTAAGATTGATCTAAATTTTTTTCAAAAAATTTATATTTTTTCGCCAGTATGTTGACCAAAACCTCGATCCAGGAAGGCAAAACCAGCGATTTCCTGATGCTGAAGCAGCTTCTTAGAATGCTGCAAAAGGGTATCTCTATAATGGGCCGTAGGGGAAGAACAGAGGGAGAGGATTCTGATGAAGAGGTCGAAGCTGCAGCAATGGTGGCTGATGATGTTAAAGAGGGGCATTTTGTAGTGTTGGCAGTTAAAGGTGAAAAAGCGAGGAGGTTTGTGGTGGATTTAGAGTTTCTTTCGGACCCTAATTTCTTGAGGTTACTTGCAGAAGCTGAGGAAGAGTATGGATATGAACAGAAAGGAGCTCTTGAACTTCCATGTCAGCCTGAGGAATTGCAGAGAATTTTGGAAGAAAAGAAGGAGAAGACGACAAGTGTTAGACAGTGGATTAGGGTTAATCTTTCTGATATTGCGACGTTATTATGGGGCTGAAACAATTATCGCGCGCTCTCTCTAGCTCCCTTCTTCTTTCTCTCTCTAGATTTCCACTCTAATTCTCTCTCCACTCCCCATGAAAAGGTGGAGAGAGAAGGAATCAGTATGAGCACATAAAAAAGTGGAAAATTTAAGTTCTTTGTTTTATTGAAGATGGTATGAGTCATATTATTGTTAGATCATAAAATATAAAGTTTACACGCTCAACAAATATAGAACAAGATCGGTTTTACACGAAAATAACTCGTAAAGCCTAACCATTACGACTCGATTCGTTGTCTACAAGCACACGACAAAATCTCTAATTTTCTTCTCAATTGCGGTCAAAACACAAGCGACTGAATTCAGATAATCAAAATTTAACAACGACAAATGTTATATCTTATAATTGAGTGCAAATCAAATAATCGTGATCATGTCACGGCCAACACAATCGGTGATGGGTATTCCTAGAACATGCACGTTGGATTGAATATCTCTCTATTAATCTCCATGCAAACTTAGAGAAAAGTGATGAAGTGATAATAGAGAGAAGAGTTGAAGAGGGAAGGATGGGGAGGGCCCTAGTAGAAAATAGTGCAAAGGTGCGGAGGCCCGGGTGGAAAAATTAGGTAGGGATTAATTGAGGGGCGTGGGGCTTTACATTCCTTTTGAGATTTAGCAACTGTCTTGTCATCTAACCTAAGAGTTTTCATGTCAATCCAATGCTTTGTTCTTCATTATATTCTTATTTTTGTTAATAAATTCTTTATGAACTTCTCCTGTTCCTGATCTGGGAGACCCTGTCGATCGTTTGACCGACTGTTTAGAGAAACGATCCTGCAATGCAACAAAAACACATGAAAACGCTACTATTTAGAACAAAGATACAGATCTAGGTTGCGTAGTTCTTCCGTGATGTTTCCTTAAAAACAATAATCAGAAGATAAGACGAACTCTTGTAGCAGCTCCAAGTAACTAGCAATATATAGGAGTAATGATGTACATGTCAAGCAACACTAAAATGTGTTTGTTGCAAGGAAAAAAACCAAGTGCAGTGAGAAGAGATAATGAAAAACAATACTTCTAGTTGGAAAGAACCATATCATCTAAATCTGATTCGAGTAATTTGACAGCTATTTCTCTTACTTTTAACAAAGATGGTAACTCTTCTGGTGTTACAACAGTACCAAAAAATGTAGATCATGCAACAAAGAGCCTACTTTCGGCCAGATTTCATCGTGGGTCATTAGAGCCACTAGTTTATGTCACAAAGAACAATTATAAACCAATTCTTGCCATCCTGCAAGATTTGAGAGATCATAAAGTAGTTCTTTCCAACATCAACCCATAATTCAAAATAGCAAAAGCAATGTCTTCACATAATACAGATTCCAAGCATTCATGATCTANGCCAGATTTCATCGTGGGTCATTAGAGCCACTAGTTATGTCACAAAGAACAATTATAAACCAATTCTTGCCATCCTGCAAGATTTGAGAGATCATAAAGTAGTTCTTTCCAACATCAACCCATAATTCAAAATAGCAAAAGCAATGTCTTCACATAATACAGATTCCAAGCATTCATGATCTAGACGTTAAAGAGCAAAAACCCTAAAAAGGGGCTCATGCTCTCGCAACTTCCAATAAACTAAACACAGACATTAAACAGCAAAAAAACCCTTTCCACACTTCCATATATTACGAGATTTAGCTTGGAAAAGAAATGTTCTGTCACGCCCCGAAGGGTACCCGAGACAGAACGGGGAACGACCCGGCCCAAAAGGGACGGACCATCCAACCCTTTTTCACTTAGATCCAAGTAAATAAATTAAAGCGGAAATCTTGTAAGCTCAAATCAAATAATAAAATATCCAAATGAGACATTCAATTTATATCAATCATCCATTAATGTTCCAATAAACCAAACCGCATCAAATTAGAAATAACAAAGTTCAACTAGTAGTCAACCTTAAATAATAAATTGGGTCCTTGAAAAGAAAACGTGAACTAAAGGGAAATCTCCGACTTTACTCCTGAACTTGGGGTTGATGTTCGTCCTGAATATTTCCTGAAANTACTATCATGGGAGTCTCTGCGGGTTTACAATCAACCAACCCTGTTTCTGATAGTAAATCAAGCACATACTTCCTCTGTGATATGAAAATCTCACTGTCAGATCTGAGAACTTCTATGCCAAGGAAGTACTTCAACCCACCCAAATCCTTCATCTCAAACTCACTGAACAAATTCCTCTTGAGTTCTTGTATTTCTTCTGCATCACTTCCTGTAATCACCATGTCATCAACATAGATAATAAGACATGTGATTAACTTACCTCGTTTTTTTAGAAACAAGGTATGATCGGCATTGCTCTGACGGTACCCATATTTTTTCATGGCTACAGTAAACCTCCCGAACCAAGCTCTAGGAGACTGTTTTAACCCATACAAGGCCTTCTTCAATCTACAAACTTCACGACCTTCATATTCAGCGGAAAAACCAGGTGGAGTTTCCATGTACACTTCCTCCTTGAGATCACCATGAAGAAAAGCATTCTTCACGTCAAACTGATGCAAGGGCCAATCCAGATTAGCAGCCAAGGACAATAATACCCTGATGGTATTGATCTTCGCTACCGGTGAGAACGTCTCAGAGTAGTCGATCCCGTACGTCTGAGTGTACCCTTTCGCCACAAGTCTGGCTTTATATCTTTCCATAGTGCCATCTGCCTTGTGTTTGATTGTAAACACCCATTTGCATCCAACTGTCTTCTTTCTCAGTGGAAGTATACATTTCTCCCATGTACCATTCTTCTTTAGAGCTTTCATCTCCTCAACCATTGCATCGTACCACTCCTTCCCTTGAGCTTCCTCAATTGTTCTCGGGATCTCTTCAGAATAAAGTGTAGTAGTAAACAACTTGGCTACTTCTGAGAGACTCCCCCTGACTAGGTCAGCTACTAGGTATCTAGACACCCTGGGCTGATGGACTGGCGAATACCTCTTAGGTGGAACTCCTCGAGTACTCCTGGGAGGTAAAACATATCCCACCTGTTCACCTTGTTCCTCAGACACTCCTGTCTCATGAATAGACACAGAATCATCAGAACGATTTATAGCGGAAGCAAGATCGTCAGAAGTACTTACTTTAGGATATCTAGACGGCTCCGGCGAGACACTTGAGTTGTTGGAATGTACATCAGCTTCAGAAGTCAGCTCGGTAGGACCACGCACTTGCTCTGTTAGGACAACCTCGGGCATAGTTGGGCTAACTAACCAACCCAGTGGATCCAACTGTGTATCTTCTTTCTCCCCCTGACCACTGTGTTGGTTAGGTATAGAATAGAAGTACTCAGTTTCAACGAAATCACAATTCATCGTTGTGTACATACGACGGGTTGAGGGGTTATAACAGCGGTACCCTTTCTGATGGATTCCATATCCCACAAATATACACTTGATGGAACAGGGGTCAAACTTGGTGCGTTCTGTTTTGGGAACATGGACGAAAACAGAGCAACCAAAGATACGAGGTTCTAAGGATAATATTTGAGGAATACTGGTGTGAGCTGAAAGGACGTCTAATGGTGTTTTAAGGTCAAGAATTTTGGTAGGCAATCGGTTAAGGAGGTAGACAGCCGAAGCAACAGCTTCGGGCCAATAGTATGTGGGGGTTTTTGACTCAAACAACAAGACACGGGTTATTTCGAGAATGATACGGTTCTTGCGTTCTGCAACCCCGTTTTGTTGAGGAGTGTGAGCACAAGATGTTTGGTGTATAATTCCTTTGTCTAAAGAGAACCTTTTAATCGAGTGGTTTACAAATTCCCCCCCATTATCAGACCGAAGGATTTAGATATTTTTCTGAAATTGAGTTTGCACCAAAGTATAAAACTCGATAAACTTAGATGCAACCTCAGACTTATGTTTAAGAAAATAGACCCATGTAACCCGAGTGCAGTCATCAATGAAAAACAAAAAATATTTAAAACCATTGTTCAACATACTCATACCAGAATTAGGAGCAGGACCCCATACATCTGAGTGAACGATGGAAAAAATATTATTTGCTCTTGTGTTTGAAGAATAATAAGACTGCTTATGACTCTTCGCTAACAAGCAAGTTTCACATGAAATAGGTTTATGTTCACGACAGAGTGACAGAAATAACAGCCTAAGATACCCAGTTGAAGGATGACCCAAACGTCGGTGCCACAACCACAGTTTCCTTTCAGTCGTCCCGTGAGCAAGCCAAGCAGTTCCCTGTTGAGCAAAATGTAGGATACATGAGGACCAAACAGTTCAATTCCTTCGTCACATGGCTAATAGATAATAACTTGCAAGACAATTGCGGAACATAAAGGCAATTTCGCAATTTCAACGTAGGAGAGATCTCAATTGTTCCTGCTCCGTCAACTGGACAGAGACCACCATTAGCCGTCTGAATAGAACACTTGGTTGGAACTGAGGCAGACACCAAATCTGATGAATCATTCGTCATAGTATCTGTAGCTCCGCAATCAAATAGCCATGGTCCTGTTGT
>QAOC01021519.1:89358-136674 GCA_003255005.1 Begonia fuchsioides
TAATAGTTCTCAATTGACCCTTCTTGTTTCATCTTAACATTATTTGCTTTTGTGGTAAGATCGAACGTTTGCAGGGAGTCGTCTCCAGCCTGATATGTCGTGGCCAAGGCTTTCCACAAGGCCTTGGCCGACTTGTGCTGGATGTAATTGGCTGCTAAGCGTGTTTCCATATTGCCTATGATCCAGGAAATCACGTTGAGGTCAATATGGTACCAACGTTGGTATGCCGGATTCGTCATTGGTGGTTGAGGTGGGTCACCGGTGATGTGGCTGAGGCGTCCCCTTCCACCAATCGCCAACCGCATCATCCTTTCCTAAAGAGAGTAATTAAACTCATTCAACTTTAAACTGATACTTACAGTTTGATTCAATTCTGACTGACTGTCTGTTGGTGCTTTGATATGTTGTAACAAGATTGCCAATTGTTGAGCCAAACCTTCGTTGTTGTTGGCGTTTGAATTGGCCGTCGTCCGAGAGCTGTCACCGGTGTCCTCCATCGTCTGAAAAAGTTTGTTTACGGCAGGTGATGAAGGCTTTGATCAAATCCTCCTTGGATCGTTTTAATGCTCTGATACCATGTTGAATATGATAAAACCAAAGAGACATACGTTTGTGAGGACAAACCAGAAACTTTTTCTCCTTCTTTTCTTACTTGAGATAGAGTCTGTACATTTATAGACAATTCTAGGGTCAATTATAGTAACTACTATCTTTTACTATAATTACATGATTTTCTAAATATTGTAAATATGGAAATAGAATATTTGGTAATATTCTAACTTTGGTAATATTCTAACAGTTCCATGCTAGTGGATTAATCCCGTAACCACGAATTCCAGTGTATTAGATCTTGTAAAACTCACCACGAAGACTAACTATTGTCATTAGAATCAAGTGTAAGACCCCTGACATACACAACATGTAAGATCTATTCTCTTTAGTATGTTAAGCTGTAATATTTTAAATTCTATCATTTCATAGATTCAATGATATTGCACATCAATATGTTTCGTGTATGAGTAAAATGTAAATTTTTACTGAGATAAATTATATTTTGATTATTACAGTACAAAGTCAAATGACCCTACAAAGTCAAATGATAATGGGCTCTTAGTGCTTACATGGATTACCATGCAACTTTGAGATATTTAATTCCTGGTAATTTCTAAAAAGACGAATACTTATCATCGACTCTTACTTATAACTCATTATCGTTAGTATAACAACCCTTCTAGTTTCAAAAGGTACACGAATTCCGATTTAAAATGTGTCAACAAGATACAATCATCTGTCTTACGAGTTCAGTTCTTACTCCAACGCGGCGCCAAAATAGTGCAGTGCTTGCATAAATTACATAAGACTATCACTTATTAAAATCCAAACTTCTGGTTAACCTCTCTAATTGATGCAAAGAGGACTCATAGATTTAGCAACTTGAACTAGTTTGTACATGTGTTCATATTGCGTAAAGATGCGAAAGCATCTTTGAAGAACTCGAGCTGAATTCATTGTTTCTTCGATAATTGTCCATTTGCAGTTCTATGATTGTCATTTTTTGAGTAGTAGTAGGAAAAATACAAAAACACATATTTACCGCATCTGAAAATATATAATAAATTCTATTTTGATTCAAGTTTGAATTTTTTTTCAAATATTTTCGTAGTGTGGTAGAACAACATTGTGAGAGTTTACCCTTGTACATTTTATTGACATACAGATTTTAATTGAATTTTTCGTAGTTTGTATTTAAAAAATTATAATAAATCGTATAATTTTTGAAAATTCACAAGATAATAGCAAGACATTGGACCAATTCTATGATAGTTCATTCAATAATAATCATCACTATTTATTTAACCCAACGTAATAAATACGTGCATTAGACCCTAAACGAACTATTGTACGGCGAGGAGTTACTATGGACATTGGCTCCGATTAGAATCACACTCCGGTAAAGGGAACAGCAAACACACTGGCTTAGTTTAACAAGGGGCCGAGCGGAGGAAGCTTTTTGGAACGCCTGTACTGTTTCCCGCTCCTCCAACCCTGGCCCTTCAAACCTCCATTGTTTCTTCTTCTTCTCCCCTTCCTCATCATCTGTTCTCTCTTCTTCCGTCACAGATCGCCTTCCTCGACGTTTACGAGGCGGACCGCTTCGTCTGCTGTCTGTTATGACCGGCGGTGAAGCTGCCGAAGCTCCTACATCCTCTCCCTTGCTCGCAAAGCAGTTTTAGGACTTTCGTGCTCAGCTTGAAGATTCCGGTAGTCTGAGGGAGCGCATTCGAGGCGTTTCTATGGAGATTGAATCCTCCACTGGGTTAATGCATGCTATCTTGCTTTTGGTTCACAAGTCTCGGCTCAACTCTGGTACGGAAGGCATGGAGTATGATCTAAGAAGAGTTGAAGAAGTCTACTACGATGTTAAAATCCGAGGATTGGCAACAGATGAAGACCAGCACAATGAGTAGGTCACTTTTGAACGGCTGAGATAAAGGTCAGTCGATTGTCTGGTTTGTATCTGAAATCGAAGATCTTGATGGTGCTTCTTCTGAAACTGGTATTTTAAATTCTAGGAAGTCTGTGAGAAGATAAAGATTGAAATACGGCCCTTGTCCAGGAAACTGATGGTAAGTTTCCAAATTTACGTTTGCCTAGGTCGAATTTTGTTACGCGCATTCAATTAATTATGCTCTTAAATTTTAGTTAACGTTTTAATTGAAGTAATTAAATGCGGAGCTATTTCTTCGACCAAATCAATCTATTCCCTTCAACCAAAGGAAAAAAAGAAAACCCGAAATCATCTGCAGCTCCAAAGTTTTGGCTAGCTTTGCACCGAAATTCAGACATGAAGATCTGGACCAGGCTATTATGTGCTTCAGCCCTCGTCTTCTTCCTCTCCTTTAGCGTAGCAGCCCAGGAAGATGGTAATCTTCAGAAATGCAAGACTTAACTTGATTGTTTTTCTGTTTTCTGTTCGTTTATTTGTGATGGATTATGATCAGAGGATGAGCGAGAGTTCGATTACTACAAAGGAAGCTCAAAGGGTCCAAATAAATGGGGAGAGCTCAAGAAAGAGTGGGCAATTTGCAAGAAGGGAAGAAGGCAGTCTCCCATTGATGTTTCCTTTCGCCGGCTTCAAGTAACTCAAGATTCCGGCGGTTTAACCTCCACCCACAAAGCTTCCAATGCTACTCTTCTCAATAGAGGCCATGATATTTCGGTACGAATCAATTTTTATAAAAAAAAAATTAATCTTTGAAGGCATTATTTGTAGCTATTTAGCACAAGCGCTCTTGTTTTATTTCGAAATAAAATTAAAATCAGAACTCATAATTTTAATTTTAATACAACTGTTAGACTGCAAAGTAGGCATGTGACATGATCTAACATGCTACATGTATAGATATCCGATTTGAGCACCAACCATAAGTTCATCCAAAAATAGAAATACTAACTATACTTATTTAATTAGGGATGAAAAAATAGATTAGAATCGTAAATTAGACTGGACTGTCAATTTTAATTAAGTATTAGTTCTAATTTCTAAAAGCCGATAAGTAAAAAAAGTTTTAAAATTGGGTAAAACTTGACTCAAATCTTAATAAAATCTGATATAAATTTTAAAATTAGTTATAAACTCGCATAATTACTTAAAACTCGACTCAAATATAATAATAAAATATTTATTATTATTATATTTTAATTTTAATATAAAATAAAACTGACTAAAACTAGAACGATTAGTTCTGATGCTAATTCTAAAAATCTAAAATCGAAAATAAAAATTTTATTTCATGATAAAATCAGGCCAGATTAGCCCGAGGCTACCCATATATTTAACTTGACACGTTGAAAGGTTACTATCTTACCCAAATCATTTACTCTAACGCATCACACTCTTACATTGTTAAGTATATAAATGCACGCAGATTAGATGGGATGGTGATGCCGGATCCATTAACATCAACGACACCAAATATAATCTTGTTCAGTGTCATTGGCATTCACCTTCAGAACACACCATCAATGGCAGCAGGTCTGGTTCTTCTCCTTTTCTTTCTTCATAATCTTTCGCCAAACAACTTGTTTTTTTCTCAGGTTCGACTTGGAGGTACACATGGTTCACCAGAGCTCAGACCCAAACGCCAAAAACAGCACACTCGTCCTTAGCTTTCTGTACCAGATGGGCGAATATCCAGATCAACTTCTCTCCCAGGTTAAACAATGTAACTCCTTCGTTGATCATTTCATCGGAGTTTTACCACAAATGGGTAGTGAAATTCAAAGCTCATGGGAGCTGCGCAACAATGGAGGTCGCCCATACCAAAAACCTGAATCTGCTGAATATTTGGCCGACGTGAAGGAATTTACAGAAGCTCCTTATTGCAGGATTTGGTTTGATCTTTAATGGCGCTTCTTATTGCAGATAACTATGGACATCAAAGAGATGATATACAGTGGAAAGAAGGAGAAGGAGCTGGGGCTGGTAAATCCTTCAAAAATCTCCGGGGCTTTGAAAGCATACTACAAATACACGGGTTCTTTCACCATTCCTCCATGCAAGGAAGGAGTTACTTGGATCATTAGCCAGCAGGTTAATACTTGCATGCAATTATACAATTTAATGTTGCTCTTCAACGCTAATTGGTCTAGAATATTGAAATTCTTTATATCATCGTGTTGAATTTCGATCGCCCACGTTTTCGTATTTCTTTTCAGATTAACCCGGTTTCGTGGTATCAAGTGCAGCTACTCAGAGTGGCGGTGCACGACGTAAGTATTCTATAAATAAAAAATTGAACAGAGAAAGTGTTAGTCGATGCGTGAAATTTATAATGGTGTGAATTTGCAGTATGCACGAAACAATGCTAGGCCGGTGCAAAAGCTCAACGGTCGACCTGTGCGGCTCTTTAGTCCATGAGGCAGGCCGGAACTCTAAGTAAAATGCCGTGATTTACCCTAGATTTTAAGAACTATCTTGAGTGAGTTTAAGGAGACCATTCGCAAGATGATAGAAGCTTTAAATGGTGTTTAAGGTTATTTAATTTTATATAAAAAATTTCAATTTTTTGAATTTCTAAATAATAACACTTTCTCTCAAGTTTTGTGTTTATTTCTCTCTCTAATTACAATTCAATTTTAATTTCACAATGGAATGATCATTAAAACTCTTTAGTCTACTCTAGGATCAGTTCGGTTTCACCTAGACGGAACCATGCCACCAGAAAGAGTACGGTGGTTTCTAGAACCATTCGAGATCGAGCAACAATCCACGATTTGCTTCCCGTTTGGTTTCAAACATCATCGTCTCCACGTACATATAAAAACTGAACACGGCTGTCACGTAGAAACGAAAGATTTTAATAGGGGTGGGTCGAAATTAGAAATGATGCTTTCAGATACATCGAAATTCGAACACTTGGTACCAACAGAAATTTATGGGTATAATTCTTTACACGTTGGGCAAAGATTTGTTCTTTCTGTGAAGGATAAAAACGCACAGAGCAAGGCTGACGAAGCTTTTGCCAGAATATGGAAAAAGAAGAGTTTCTTTTTTCCAAGTAAACGAAGGATCGAGAGAGACATAGATTTGGCAGATTCTTCGAATGGATGGAAAATTGTGTAAAAAAATCTCTACTTTCTTATCTCTGAATTCTATTTAGCATGGGAAAACCAGCAGAGACATGGCAGACGAGCTCGCTTGCCATGGCGGTTTCTGCTAATCTTCACTTTGTTCTGTTTCCTCTAATGGCGCAAGGCCACATGATTCCAACGGTCGACATAGCTAGAATCTTGGCTCAAAGAGGTGTGAAGATAACCATCTTCACTACTTCCCAGAATGCGTCGCGATTCGAAGGTTATCTCGCCAGACTCATCGGCTCCGGCNATTTCTAAATAACAACACTTTCTCTCAAGTTTTGTGTTTATTTCCCTCTCTAATTACAATGCACTTTTAATTTCGCAATGGAATAATCATTAAAACTTTTTAGTCTACTCTAGGATCAGTTCGGTTTCACCTAGAATGGAACCGTGCCACCAGAAAGAGTACGGTGGTTTCTAGAACCATCGACATCGAACAATAATCCACGATTTGCTTCCCGTTTGGTTCCAAATTAATTTTTTATATATATATTCTTATACCCAAAAGTTAAAATCTCTCGCCTCCATCCCGGCCTGATAGTTTGTGAGGGGGTTAAATCACGATGACACAGCAGCTCAGAGATAGGAAGTCTTTACCTAATATTCAAAGGAGCTACCCCAACATTGAAGGTAACTACTCACACACTAGGACAACGCAGACGTCGAACTTAGGCTCTTGTACTCAATCTACTATCTCTGAGTCAACTGAACTATATATTCTTCATTGTATTTAGACGGGTTTTGACTGATTTGAATCAAGTCTTAATCATATTTTTATTGATGGTTCAGTTTCATTTTCACGATTCAAACCCAGATCAAACTGTGAAATATAGTTTTCGAAACAAATATTTTGATGGACAAAAATGACCCAAACTGCAAGTTTCAGTTTGATTTGCGAAACAGGCGATTATGCCCATACCCACTATTCGTATAACAAGACTTCAATAATCTAGCTCGCTAATTTACTGCACCAAATTAGCAAATTATGTGCTAAATAATAAATCTCTATGACCATTTTTCTTATTTGATTGAAATCTTTATATTGCTAGTTATCTTTTATATATGCTGGCATGTAGATGTGGATACAGATTGATTTTATCTCGAAATAGAATTGGAACTAAAATTCATGATTTTGAATTTTTGGACACATGATAAAGAAATTATAAAACAAGAACTGTGACCATGATAAAAAAAGTTTTAAAATTAAATAAAGTAAACATGTATAGTTAATTTCTAGGAATGATGCACGGGCAAGAACTAGAAGTTTGGATCCAACCCGAAACTTGAACCAAAGTAAACGGGTCCAAGCCTTGACTAGGTTCACTGTGCAGCCAGGTCGAAAGTATTACGAGACGTTAGTCTTCGACCCTGAGCCCGCTGAAAGATTGTCCTGGCGACTGCAGAAGGACGCGGCTCGGCAGTCGGACAACGTCAGCCGGAGAAGTCAGCGCCAGAAGATAACGACGGTATTGAAAAGTGGTGGCCGGCGGCCTGAGTGGCGGAGTCTCGGGCCCTGACCCTCATCTCATACATCATCGTCTCCACGTACATATAAAAACTGAACACGGCTGTCACGATCGAAATTAGAAATGATGCTTTCAGATACATCGAAATTCGGACATTTAATACCAACAGAAATTTATGGGTATAATTCTTTACACGTTGGGCAAAGATTTGTTCTTTATGTGAAGGATAAAAACGCACAGAGCAAGAATGACGAAGCTTTTGCCAGAATATGGAAAAAGAAGAGTTTCTTTTTTCCAAGTAAACGAAGGATCGAGAGAGACATAGATTTGGCAGATTCTTCGAATGGATGGAAAATTGTGTAAAAAAATCTCTACTTTCTTATCTCTGAATTCTATTTAGCATGGGAAAACCAGCAGAGACATGGCAGACGAGCTCGCTTGCCATGGCGGTTTCTGCTAATCTTCACTTTGTTCTGTTTCCTCTAATGGCGCAAGGCCACATGATTCCAACGGTCGACATAGCTAGAATCTTGGCTCAAAGAGGTGTGAAGATAACCATCTTCACTACTTCCCAGAATGCGTCGCGATTCGAAGGTTATCTCGCCAGACTCATCGGCTCCGGCCTCCATATTCAACTGATTAACCTCGAATTCCCCTGTGAAGAAGCAGGATTGCCGGCCGGATGCGAGAACGCCGATCTCCTTCCTTCGTCTGACTACGCCCTGCCTTTTTTCAGAGCGGCGAATATGCTTCAGAAGCAGGCGGAAATGTTGTTCCACCAGCTTTCTCCCCGGCCGAGCTGCATAATTTCCGATATGTGTTTGCCGTACACGATCGACATCGCTACCAAATTCGGCGTTCCGAGGATTTCGTTCATCGGATTTGGATTTTGCGCTGTTTGTTCTCCACCAACTGATGCTTTTTCGAGACGTTCTTGAGAGCGTAAATTCTGAACACGAGTACTTTGTCGTACCTGGTTTGCCGGATAAAATCGGGATGACAAAGGCCCAGATTCCAGGGCCGTGGAGGGAAAGCTATAAGGAACTCAGAGAGCGGATTAACGCTGCTGAAATGGTGTCTTATGGAGTCGTCGTCAACAGTTGCGAGGGATTGGAAGGAAAATACGCAGAAGAATATAAGAGGGCGAAGGAGAACAAAGTATGGTGTATTGGTCCAGTTTCTCTCTGCAACAAAAACAGCATGGACATGGCGGATAGAGGAAGACCTGGGTCAATCGACGGACAGTATTGTTTGGATTGGCTCGATAAACACGAATCCAAATCAGTGGTTTACGTTTGTCTCGGAAGTCTCTGCAGCCATAACGCACTGCAAATGCTGGAATTGGGATTAGGGTTAGAAGTATCGAACAGACCGTTCGTCTGGGTCATACGAGAAGGCAAAACTTCATACGAACTGAAAACCTTACCGGAAATGGAGAAATTCGAGGAAAGAGTCCAACGAAAAGGGCTATTAATCAGGGGATGGGCGCCCCAAATACTGATCCTGACGCATCCCGCCATTGGAGGGTTCTTAACTCACTGCGGATGGAATTCGACGACGGAGGCGATCGCCGCCGGCGTTCCGATGATAACCTGGCCGTTATTCGCCGAACAATTTTTGAACGAGAACGTAGTGGTGCAGATTCTGAAAATCGGGGTTAAAGTTGGGGCGAAGAAACCGTCGAATCTGATTTTTTATAAAGACTCAGGGATGCAGGTGAAACGGGAAGATGTGAAGAAGGCGGTGGAGACGTTAATGGAGGAAAGAGAGGAGGGTGAAGGGCGGCGAAGAAAGGCCAGAGAGCTTGGGGAGATGGAGAAGATGGCCGTCGAAGAAGGAGGATCTTCCCACCGCAACCTTACTCTGTTAATCCAAGAAATTACCAAGCAAACATCCATGGAGAACTCAACTAGCATCAAATGTTAACGTTTCTAGTTTTATCTGTCTCTTCGTTCAATCTCTGGGTTTTCAAATCTTCTCGTAGAGATCGAAAGAGCGAAGAAAGCTCTCCATAAATGGCTGGTGGGCGTCGGAGATGATCGAAGAAGATGAAAGATTCCGATGAGGAATCAACCAGTCGTCGCCGTCGATGTAAGAAATATCAAGATATTGAGTTGCTTCCGTTTGATTCAGCTGTTTTCCGTACGACACTCTGGACGTATAATTTGCTCCGGGCCCGATGCATCCGTACTCTCCGAACACCACCGTCCTTTGAAACATCCATGATTCGAGGATGTCACGGGAAGAAAATAGAGAAAATAAAGAAGAAAAATTCGTTCTTTGTTCTTACTCGTCTCTCGAAGGGTCTCTCCAGTCATTCCAGCCGTCGGAAGAAACAACCTCCGACATGAAGGTGTTCGAAAACACCACCGTCGCGTACGGCCCCCAAGCTCTGCCCAGCCAAACCTTCCCACTTCCATTGATAAAGCAGTTCACAAACGAAAACCCACTTTGTTCGCCGGCCGACTGCCTCCCCTGAGCGGTAATAGCTCCACTAACCCCGTCGGAAACTGGTTTCGCCACCGAGTTTATAGAGCAGTCCTACCCAGAAAAGAGAAAACCAGAGCAGTAAGTTTGGGGAGTTATTGAGTAATGAGATTGGAAATTGTCGTGAGATCTGTGAACCTCGTAGATTGATCTGCCGTTTCCGAAAATGAAATCGATGGATCCTTCGATGAAGCATTGTTTGAAGTAATGCCTCCCACGATCGTCGTTTAGAGTGTCTTGAGCTCCATAAAATCCACACCCGTAGAACGCAGACTGGTCTCCGGCGACCCGGAGTGCCACTGCTTGTCCTCCGGCTATTCCGGGCATCGGCGACAGAGCGGTATTCTACTCACAAAACATCAACTCACCCAAACAAAAAACAAAAATTTGTTCCTTTAGCTCCAACCCTTTTCACCAATAGTCTAATAGAGAGAGAGAGAGAGAGAGGCAGAAAAGCTTACCTTGAAGCTAATGTTAAATGCAGTGAAATTAGGAGCAAAAACAGCTACAGAAGAGCTATAAACAGTTCCTCCGGTAGAATTTGCAGTATCATTCCAAGTTATTTCTGTGTTTAAATACCCTTTTCCTTGAAATATCAAGTTGGTTTTGTTAGCCTGAACCACCACTTTCTCCCTGCACCCAAATATTGAAACTTAAGCATACTCTTCCAGTTTCAGCCGGAGAAATTACGAAGTACCTGTAAGAGCCTGAGTCGATCAAGATGAGGGTCCTAGAACTGCTATACTCAGGAGCAGCATCAACCGCCTTCTGCACGCTGCTAAAATTAGCACAGCCCTTGGAATCAACGGTAAAGATGAGAGCAACATCATAGACGGACATGATCGGAGAATTCCACGTTGTTTTGTCGCACTTTCTTTTGGGCTTTCTCCGGTGGTGGTGCCTAGCGGACACGGTCTGAGTTACGAGACAGAGGAAGTTTTCTACCCCGATTTTATTTACCAGTTCACCTGCTTGGTGCATAGCAAGCTTAAAGCTGTTTGGAGGGGCAATGGCGAAGAAGGAGATGCCAAGGGAGAGAACGGCAATGGCGGAGGCTGAGACCCAAAATAGGGAAAAGAAGGTGGGTTTGATTCTCATGGCTAGAATAAGATAACGGAGGAGGCAAGTGCCTCTGTGTTCTCTTCTTTCTTCTACTTGGGATTTCCGGCCGGAGTTTAGTAATCTGATTTCCGATCGAATAATCTAAGGAACCCGTAACCGGAATCGGGATAGGATAGATTGCGAAGAAAAGAGTACGACGAAAGAAGAGAGGTAGTGAAGGTAGCGTGAGAGGAAAGAGAGGCATGGGGCGGTGGAATGTGGGAGATGATTACGCAGCGGGGGCGACCATGGCTGTGTCGAATGATGAGCTGATTTAAGCCAACTCTTGCTCACGCTACTTGCTTGCTTGTTTACCTCTTCTCACCATTTTCCATTTTCGAAATTTTAGCTAGTTTTTGCTAGGGCCACTAGTTGGACAGGAACAGAGAGGGCTAAGCCGGACCACCGTCGAGCCATGTTGGGCCACTAGGGGTAGGTATAGCTCGACTGGGAATGGGGTTTCGATCTTGGTTCTACATTCTCAATTGACGATCAAATGACAATTTTTTAAGTAACATTAAATTTATTTTCTTAACATGTCTTCTTAAGATATCTTCTGAAACATTAAGTTATAGTTAATCAAATTAAAATATATTTAATATATTATAATTAAATAATTATTTATAATATCAATTATAAGTCTTCTTAGAGTAAAACATAATTGGTTTTGCAATAGAAAAACATAATTGATTTTGGACAAAAAAAGTTTGACCTTCAACCAATCAAAATTCAGCTCAAATCATAATCTAAAAGAACCCAACTAGGCCGGCCATGCAGGCTCAGGTATGAGCCTAGACCAAGTTGAATTCCTATATTCTCTTAGTTCACGAGAAAGGCAGGTAAAACTAGAGGGGATGATGGATTGAACATCAAGAAATAAAGGGTCAGTTTTGATTAGTAAAAACTTGATAAAAATATACACTAAAAACCCGGCCGAAAATGGTGGGCTGGAGCTAAGTCGACTCGGTTCATGACCGCCCACCCTAGTCGACTCAGGTCATAATTGAGCATTGATAACTCGACACGATGGGATTGGCCTCTGAAGCATGGATGTACCTTTGAATATCACCATTTGGTAGCAAATTCTTCTGTAATTGCTAAGCTGCATTGCAATTTACAGTTTTAACATCAATAAATCGTTAAAAAAAGCAACACCAGCTTCATTTCTTAATTAACTCTAATGCTCTGATCTTATTTCCTAATGTAAATAATTTCCTTTTTAATGTAATTATTACATTAATTAATGACTGACAGTAGAAAGCATAAGGTAAATTTATCAAAAGCAAAGTTGGTAAAGTACCTGGTCGGGATCAATTCTCTCGAAAGCAAATTTATCAGTCCAAATGGATTCGGCTTCCTCGGCTGCCGGGAGGACAAGGTTCTTGACTTGTAAGTAAGCAAGTAGCCTCTCAATACAGGAAAATAATATTTGAAAATAACCCTGTCAATCAAAAATTTGTAAAGAGGTTATGAAGAACAATGAAGAGGCCGAAATTTTCAAGAATTTACACCAACTAGTCCTCGTGGATCGAGTATTCTTTCACTTAAGTCCTTGTAGATTTTCTTTTTCCTCCTTGGATCCTCATAATTTGTTTATTGTTTTATTTTTCCCTTCGTTCTAGCATTATTTTTTCTCACCAAGGTCTTCAAAATGATAAAAATATGTGTTCCTTTTCCTTGGATCCTCATAGTTTTCTCAAAAAAAAATTGTAGGATTCGGGGAGTCAAAACTTCAAACTTGTTATGCGAAGAAGAATAGCATAAACCATAGCCTGGTAATAAAAGATTTAGTCTTGAACCTTTCCGCGATTTACATTGCTGGTTGCAACTAAAGGTAGTTCTGCGATTTCTTGGCCGAAAACTCGAAGCATTGCAGCCGATACAACAGATGAGCTGCAATAAATTATTTCAGTAGTTTTCAGAAAAAAACTAACAAGAAACAAGTCAATTTAAAGAAAATCAGATTCTCACTTGACCATTAAAATGGCACAGTACATTCCCCCAAACTCTAGCCCACCAACGTCCCTTCTGACAAACGAATGATAAATTTTCCATGAAAATCAAAAAGGACGCAACTAACCATAAGTACAAAAATATTATTACTAACCCATAAACCATAGCCGGGATGAGGTCGCGCCCACTTGTTATATCGATTATTGGATCAAAGCAATCCTAAAAACAAAAAGGACTCAATTAATTTTCTGGATAACAGATTTGCAATCAAGTCCTATTTGGATAAGAAGGAAATATATCCAGATCGCAGCAGTTCATCATATTAGAGATATTAAAGAGTCTCCGAACTATTACCAAGGATCCTATCCATAAATGTTCTCTCTGTCTAGTCTAGCCTAGAGTTAGACAGTTTAGCCAAGGTGGAAGACTATGTTTACCTTATTAACATATTTTCTTATTTTACACGTTAACATAATGAGTTTTAATTAGTATAATAAATCATTATTTTAGTTCAAATATATTAAATGTATTTTAACTAAACCAATTATAACTCGACATGTCAACGTGTACAATAAGAATGTATACTAAGAAGGTAAGTCTAACATTACTCTTACCCAAGTCATTACTCTTACCCAAGTCACATAAACTAGAGTTTTTGCTCGGCGTTGCAACAATTTAATTTAAAATTTAAGTTAGATGTTTAGACCTATGCCTTTATACTGACTTATTCTACGATTTTACATGAACAAAGGCCGGAAACATACGTGGAAGATTGCCACGGCTTCTGAAAGTAGAGGCCTAGTTTCAGGTGAAGAAATTTTTCCACTAATAAGACGCCATTTGACATCAATATCATTTGCAGGGCCTAAGCCTTTTTCCAATAACTTGTTGTTGGCAACAATACGTAGGGCATTCGGAACTTGCTCTTCTCCATGGACAAGCAGCTTCCGCAGAGCAGAGTGTATTCTAGTGCAATCTGGCCCACAAAACCACTTCCCTTTTGGTAATTCCTTATTTGACAAGAGAATCAATTCAATCATCAATAGCAGATTACAGATCAAATGACAATCTTAATCTCATTATTGATAAATAAATTTTTCTTCGAAATTTTCCAAGATTTTTTTTTTCTAATTTATTACTCTTGGTTTTGTTATTGAAATGGGTTCTTCCCCACTCTTATTTGTATCTTTTTCTTTAATACATTCTATTTCAGTGTTTGTTTTTTAAAAAGTAAACAACAATTTACATTCTTAATTATAAGAGTAGTTATAAGGAATACCTTGAACTTTAAAAATTATAAATAAACATCTTGAACTTTACTATAGTTGCAACGGACATCTTCTCATCATGTTGCTAATTTTAACGATGTTTATCTATTTAATTTAATATATTTCGTGAAAAAATTATAATAAAAAGTTGAAAATATTACAAATTTGTAAACATTCATATTTTTACGAGATTAAATGATGAATTAGAGAAAAACAAGATAATAATGTAACATTTGTAATTATAATAAAGTTCAAGATGTTCATTGACAATTTTTAAAATTCAATATATCTATTGTAATGATCTTATAGTTCAGGGTGTCAATTGCTATTTACAAAAAAATTTAAGTTTGATAAAAAAGATGGTCCCACTTGACAGCTATGAAGCTAATTTTAGACGCACCTCAAGAAACGCCATTTTATGCTCCTTCAAACAGGCAACATGGAATTCCTTCTCACACTGATCACAAAGTATAATTGTCCAAGGACCAAATCCTGTTCTGCTAAAATCCGACCCCCTACACGAAAACATATTATAAAACTATGAAAGCACAATTCCCAAGCGTAAAATAGATACTATGAAAGCAAATAGTGGACTATTATTTACCGGCATAACACACATCCACTAAGGTCACTTTCGATATTTTTTACTATCCGGATACATCTTTTGGATATATCATCAATGGGATCAACTCCAGAAATCCTTCCGGCAGCAACAGCGTTTTCATTGTACTCTACAAATTTATCTCTTTGGTACATATTCTCACAAAATTTACAATACCAATCGCCTCGAGGAATACTAGGTAGAGATGCGCATTCTGCACAACCATTAAAATTACATATAACATACTCATATATTACATATCAAGGGAATAACTTTTGTTTCAATATAAGATACGGATCAATCGAAAGAAGAAAAAATACAACAATGAGAGAGGACTAACTCTTTTCAAGAAGAAAATACTTAATACATTGATTTCTTTCCAATCAAAGAGAACTAAACTAAAAAGATAAATTCTAAAACTCCAAACAATAGGATCAGTTAATTACAAATTATCCCAAAAATCTGTAGTCGGTTCTTTATCGTAAAAATAATAGAGAGCGACCATAACTTTTGAATTTCAAAATGACAGAACCAATAACTTTCTAAATTTGCTAGTTTGATTGAGAAGATACAGTTTTGATTTTCTACTATCAATGTACTTAATATAACTAAATATTGAAAACCCGTTAAAATCAAGTTAATTGTACCACAAAGTTCTTTTTTTAATCTCCATTCATAAGGCAGATGGCATTCAAACAAAACAATATAATAAATCAGCTAAAATTCTAAAAAATTTGCAACACCCTTGACAATAAAAGGAGCATATAATGGGAACAAAAACAGTTTCACCGGCTGCCTATATCCATGAAAGTTGATTTTTACCTTTGTGGAAAGCCCTTGGGCAACCATCACAGAGTAGAAGATTACCACCATCTAGACATATGATGCATACATCATCATTATCACTGGCAGAAAATTTTCGGCCTTTTGAGAGAGAGATCGCCAATTCGTGGAGAGATACTCCATTTGACGTATAAATGTACGCATAGCTGTAGAAAATTTTCACAAAAAATTATAAACTCTATCAAAAAATGATTGAATTAAGAAGTTTCCAAAACTTGAAACTAATACTTACGGTTTTTTCCGAGATGCCCAACCAGCGTGAACTTCAAATTGTGAAGCACTAACCTGCAAAATATATCTAATCCAGTAAAGTGCCTGCAACTGATGTTCATTGCCAAAAAAGAAACTTTGAAGTACAAGATATAATAAGTATCACCTCACAGTTGCAGCAAAAGCAAAAAATTCCGGAACCCTTCTTGTAACCTTGGAGCAATTTCTGCTCATAAGGAATTACTTAAAAAAAAATAAAAAATCATATAAAAAGCATATATATTACTCATCTCAAGTACCTGTCCCCGAGCAAAATATGCTAATTCAGTTCCATCGGGCAATCCACCTTCCTCAAAAACCAACTTATGCAACCGTTGATCTCTTCTAAAGAACCAAAATAATACGATATTTCATGCCCATACACACAAAATATATTTGGATAAAAAAATAGTGAAATATTTTTGTAAGAAAAATGGACAAAAGAACCAAAAGGAAAAGTGGTACTAACTTTGTTGTTATCTTCCATTGACTTTTGATTTGTGAAGAAATGGACTTAGGAGTGCTTTTTGAGGATTTCAACTTGAAACCTGGCTTTGATAGCCTAAAATTAAAACCGAAAACAGTTCAACAGTATCCGAACAAATAAATTACTGCCAAGTGTTTCACGCTACTTTTCACCCTCCTATTCTTATCTTTTATGTTACACTCATTAACTGGTGTAATTAAAAGAAAATTATAAAAAATTAAAAAAAGTACTTTATTGCAAGAAATCAATGAGTTTCACGTGAGTAAGCAAAAATAGAAAGTAAACATAGCTTGCAACAAATAATTTTAACAATATAAAAGTGACAGGAAAAAATCTATTTCAAATCTTCTGGCGGATAAGATGCTGCTTGAAAGTGATAAATCCATATACAAACAACCTGTGAAGAAAAGGGGAACTAATAGAAAAAACAAGCAGTCCAACTAGAGAGAATTTTGATCAGACAAATAGAGTCAGAAATGCAGCATCAGATCAAACAAAGCTCAAAATAGATGAATCATAGAAGAAACACAAACCTTTTTTTCATCTTCCAAGAGCTCTTTTTTTGTGTTCGGCTACCGGGTGGAGTGCTCTTTGAGGACTTTAAGGTCAAATCTCGCTTTGATGGCCTAAACAACAGTTGAAAGCATAATGAGATGGTAATAAGTATCCTCGCTGCTGCAGAATCTAATCCCTCTGGGAGACATTTCACTCCCTTTTTTAAGGCTTTGATGTCCTGGCCAACTTAGACACATTTTATTTTACTTTTATATCCAGACCCTTTCAAATCCACAGGATGAAGGAACATAAATGAAAACAAGTATTATTTCCAGTTCATTAAAAGTACACATTTTTTAAAAATTGTGCGCAATATAAATACTAACAGAATTGGGAGATCAACCAAAAAATATACAAATGATATTATCATATTAGTATAGAAGTAATGTTAGACTTAACTTCTTAACATACACTTTTATTGCATGCTGACGTATCATATTGAGATTAATCTAGTTTAATGTATTATAATAAAATAATTATTTATAGTATTTACTGTACTAACCACAGTTCAACACGTTAGCATGTACAATAAAAAATTATGTTAAAAAAATAAATCTAGCATTACTCTTAATAGAAACATGCACAGGTCGTCCCAAACATCCCAGGGTACTCAAAAAGTACAATAACACTCACTTTGTTCTAATAATTGATCTACTTTTTGATGAAGAGACATGCAACAGAGATCTTTTAGGAGACTTTGCAATCTTGACCGGCATTACTGACCTGGCCAATACAAAGCATAATAATGTAAAACATGGAATATGTTATGGACCGAAGCCCTATAGACTCGTTTGTCGGAAAGCAATATTCTCGTAGAGTTTAGTTATTGCTTCCTATTTTAAATATTTCCTAATTTGAATATTTCCTAATTTGAATTAGTATGAATTAGGTTAGTTGTCATATTTCTAATAGTTTCTCTATTTCTAGTTTTCTGTAGCCTATTTAAAGGCATCCTCTATATGAGAAAGATATCAATCAAGCAAGTCTTTTTATTTCTTCTTCTTTTCCCTATGGCCGGAAGAAGGATGGTTACCCGATCTCAGGATAAACTCCCTGAGTCCGATCTTAACAATTTGGTATCAGAGCCAAATCTCTCATCCGAATCTGAGGACAACTCTCCGGCCGTCTCAGCTAAGGGGGAAGAATCCTCGATGCTATGTTCGTTAATGCAGCGAATGTTTCAATTTATGGAATCCCAAGACGAACGTGCACGGGCTAATCACGAAGCCCTAATGCAGCAATTTCAAAATTTTCAGGCAGGAACCCGACCACCAGTACTGCCCGTCGCATTGACAGCGCCCACCGCCGGAATACAATTCTGCTCACCCCTGCTGCCACTGCCTACTGCGCGAACACTGCCGCAGGAGCAGACCGCCCTAGCGCCTGTCATACCCACACGCGCAGGACCGAGTTCTGCGTACTCGACAGCCACACCTGCGCCCCAGCACCTTCTGCCGGAGCCGTCACCCACCGCGCCGCACGCCCCATCAGCTCGCACGGTCTCTGCGCTGTCGTCTGCGTCGCCAGCACAACTCTTAGCGATCTCCGCAGCTTCTACGCCGGCCCCCTTCGCGCCCAACGCACCCTTCGCTCTGCCGCCCTTTGTCGCGTCGAGTTGGACACTTATGCCGCCTCCGCCAGCCGGCCCCACCGCATCAGCATGGTGGCTCGCGCCGCCACCTCCTGCGTTGGAACCCTATCTTGCACCGCCACCCACCGCGCCCGGTCCTCAACTCCAATCTGTCGGGCCCAATTATGGCGGTCACATGCCGTGGCCAGGTATCGCGTCTAACACATTTACTTCGTGGCCGCAAACCGAGGAAACTCCACCAATCTTTGGTGGTATTACTACCGGCCCAAGAGGTCTATCTCAATCAGACGAAAGACAGTTCGATGCAGTACTGCCCACCAGACCAACCGGGGCTGATTATTCGATAGCTGATCCGGACTCAGCAGGGCCATATGTCACCTACCCCAGCGAGGGAACAAGGCCGATTATACGAGCCCGTTTAGATTTTCCCACTTATGATGGCTCTTCTGACAGCCGCAGATGGTTAACCAGATGCGAGAATTATTTCCAAAGCCAAAATATTCCACCTCACGGGTGGGTGGGACTCGCAGCGTACCACTTGAACGATGAGGCAGCTGATTGGTATGAGAGGTTTCGTGAAGAAGATACTGAGCTATCATGGTTCCAATTCAAAGAATCTTGTATTGAGCGTTTTGGGGCCACAATTCGACGAAATACACTTGGTGCCCTAATTGACTTAAAACAGACAGGTTCGGTGGCCCAATATCAGAAACATTTTCAGGCACTATTTACCAGGGCCCTATCCGTCACCAAAGAACAAGCCGTGGATCATTTCACAGCAGGCCTCAGTGAGCACTTACGAGTTGAGGTGGAATTACAGAATCCACCTACCTTAGAACGGGCTATGACCTTAGCTCGAGCTTTTGAACAACGATTATATTCAACTCCACCCCAAACCCTTAGACGGTTTACGCGCAGCCCGGGTTACGTCCCAACTCCGCCAGTCACGTCGGCTCAGATTACACCCACGGCCAAGCCAGCAGGTCAGCCCCCGTTTAAACGGATTTCTCGAGCTGAGATGGCCGAGCGGCGATCTCGAGGATTGTGTTATATTGTGATGAGACTTTTTCCCGCGGTCATGTTTGTAAACGCCTATTCCGCGTTTATTGTGACGTGGAGTTCGAGACCGACGACGACCAAGACGAAGAACCATTGAGGGAGGTGGAGGAGGAGGAGCCCACCGAACCCACGATTTCCCTCAACGCCATCTCAGGCTCCACAAAGACCGCCTCACTGACCTTGGCAGCTATCTTTGCTTCGCATATTCTCCGGAGTCTTGTTGACACAGGCAGCACGCATAATTTCTTGAGCGTTAGAGCAGCATCACGATTGGGCCTCCATCTCGTCCCCGAGCCCGCATTATCAGTTTCAGTCGCCAATGGGGAGCGAGTGCGTTGTCTAGGCGCTTGCCGCGACCTTTCCTTTTTAGTTTTCGGGTTATCTTTCACCGCTGATTTCTTCGTGATTCCCCTCCCTGGTCTAGATGCAGTTTTGGGCGTTCAGTGGTTACGCACACTGGGACCGGTAACATGGGATTTTGAGGCACTAACCCTCCAGTTCACAAGGCACGAACGTCTAGAGACTTTATCTGCTTTACACCCCAGACGGGGATCCCATCTCTCTATGTTTACTCATTCGGACACTCCAGACGATCTCTCCGAGTTATTGCAAAGGTTTGAGGACCTTTTTACTGAGTCGAGTGGTCTCCCGCCCATCCGACCCTGTGACCACCGTATATGTTTATCGCAGGGTTCTGATCCTGTCGTCGTTCGTCCATATCGTTATCCACATCTCCAGAAGGATGAGATTGAGCGCCAGTGCACCCTTATGCTCCAGCAGGGTATAATTCGGCCCAGTTGTTCCCCATATTCTTCACCAGTACTATTGGTCAAGAAACATGACCAATCTTGGCGTTTTTGTGTGGACTATCGCGAGCTGAATACGCGGACCATTAAGGATAAGTTTCCTATTCCAGTGGTTGATGAGTTACTTGATGAGTTACACGGAGCCACCATATTCACCAAGCTAGACCTCCGCTCCGGTTATCATCAGATTCAGATGGACCCGACGGATGTCGAAAAGACGGCATTCCGTACTCATCACGGCCATTTCGAATTCTTAGTTATGCCCTTTGGCCTTGCGAACGCCCCTTCGACGTTCCAAGCTCTCATGAACGACGTATTCGCGACTCATCTTCGGCGATTCATCCTGGTATTCTTTGATGATATTCTAGTATACAGCCCCACACTTACAGACCACATTCGGCACCTAGACCTTACATTGGACCTCTTGCGCCAACACAGACTAGTTCTTAAGCGGTCCAAGTGCGCTTTCGCGGTTTCTCAGGTGGCCTATTTGGGTCACGTCATATCAGCTGCCGGAGTCTCTGTAGATTCAGATAAGATCCGCAGCATTTCTTCATGGCCTGTTCCAACCTCTGTTACCGCCTTACGGGGTTTTCTTGGTCTCGCCGGGTATTATCGAAAATTCATTCGCAATTACGGCAGTACGACTACTCCCTTAACTACCCTCTTGCGTCGCAACTGTTTTACCTGGTCGGAGGCGGCCCAAAGCGCATTTGATTCCCTAAAGTCTGCGTTAGCACATGCACCAGTCGCGGCAGGTGAACTATCTTCGGCATGGACGGTTTCCGATGGATTATTTTCTACAACCGTCGCATTTATGTCCGCCCTGAGTCGTCTCTCATCCGCGTTATTTTGGCTGATATTCACGATTCCCGACATGAGGGCATCTAGAAGACTCTTCTTCGTATTCGCGCAGATTTTTATTGGCCGGGCTTGCGTGCTTCGGTTACCTCTTATGTTTCGGCTTGTTTGGTCTATCAGCGCCACAAGTCCGAACACTTACAGCCGGCAGGTCTCCTACAACCGCTACGTTTACCCGACACTGTTTGGGCAGATATTTCAATGGACTTCGTGGACGCCTTGCCGCGGGCGAAGGGCAAATCTGTGATTTTGGTCGTGGTAGATCGGTTTTCCAAGTATGCTCACTTCATCGCAATGTCACACCCGTACTCCGCTCCTTCGGTGACTCAGGTTTTCTTTGAGCAGATTGTACGACTCCACAGCATTCCAGAATCTATTGTGAGTGATCGGGACCCTGTCTTCACCATTCGTTTTTGGCAGGAATTATTCAAACTAGTTGGATCCAAGCTAGCTCTTTCATCTGCATTTCATCCGCAGAGTGATGGTCAGACGAAAGTCGTCAATCGCACTATGGAGATGTATCTTCGCTGCTTGATTGGGGAACAGCCCAAATCTTGGTTAAGCTGGTTGCCTTGGGTATAATTTTGTTACAATACTTCATTTCACTCAACTATCCAGACATCGCCATTCCAGGTAGTTTATGGTCGCCCTCCCCCGACGATGCTCACTTATGAACCTGGAGCAGCCAAGGTTGCTGCAGTCGACGAAGCCCTACAGGTCCGGGACCAAGCTTTGACTCATATTCGTGAAAAACTCACTCAAGCTCAGAACCGTACGAAGGTTCAGTATGACAAGACTCACCGCGAGGTGATCTTTCAGATAGATGATTGGGTTTGGCTCCGTCTCCACCCTTTACGACGCCGCACTCTCACCAAGTCTGCGCTTCATAAACTCCTTCTGAAGTTCTATGGCCCATTTCAGATTGTGGAACGCATAGGAGATGTTGCATATCGACTGCAATTGCCGGATAACTGCCGCTTCCACAATGTTTTTCATGTCAGCCTATTGAAACCGTTCAAGGACACCGTTCCTACAACACCTTCTGTTCTACCACCTGTTCAGGACGGTCGTACGGTTCTGGCACCTGCTACCATTAACCGCGCGCGCCTCAATCGTGGTAAATGGGAGTTATTGGTTCAGTGGGATGGTTTTCCGTCTGAGGACTCGACCTGGGAGGATCTTGATGATACAAACATTACCGAGCAAGGGCGTTTTGGTAAATTCTACAGGAGAAAGAGAAATCTTCAACGGTTTGCAGCATAGTGGAGCGGGAGGTGGTTATATCCTGGGCAGCAACAAAGCGTGAAAGAGGAGCCAGCTAGTAGTATAAATAAGAGAGTTTTACATATTGAACGATATGCATATTTTGATGAATGACACTCTATCATTTCTCGTCTAATTTCTGTGGTAATTTCCGGAAGTTGGATCGTTTTGTTTCTTGCAGGTTCAAATTGAAGTAGAAGGATTTATTTCGCATCAGATCTCACTGTGTTTCGTGCCGAGTTTCCTTCCTTCCAGCTTGAGGACAAACTGTTTTTCGCGGAGGGAAGTGATGTTATGGACCGAAGCCCTATAGACTCGTTTGTCGGAAAGCAATATTCTCGTAGAGTTTAGTTATTGCTTCCTATTTTAAATATTTCCTAATTTGAATATTTCCTAATTTGAATTAGTATGAATTAGGTTAGTTGTCATATTTCTAATAGTTTCCCTATTTCTAGTTTTCTGTAGCCTATTTAAAGGCAACCTCTATATGAGAAAGATATCAATCAAGCAAGTCTTTTTATTTCTTCTTTTTTTCCCTAACTCTATCTCCCTATGGCCAGAAGAGGGATGATTACTCGATCTCAGGGTAAACTCCCTGAGTTCGATCTTAACAGAATAACTATCTAGGAATGATGCATCAGTAGATAATTTCCTCATGCATCGATCTAATTTCATGAACTTTTAAGAATCTAGTTTAGACTTGGTGATTTGTGAAATTATTATTCATAAAAAATTACAATACTCAATTAAAACCCAATACTTACTCCACATAAGTCATTACCTTGAACACATTAAAATCATTGGATAGTTTATTCTATTTTGTTTATTGGTGAATGTCCTTTGGATAAACAACATTATAGCTCAATAACGTACCGTATAAGAAAACTCTAAGAAAACTGATAGTTTTCAAGACTGATTTACGACTCAATCTAGGATTCTGTATTGCATATATGAAACAAAGGCTAAAGCAGAGGATAAAAAATTCAAAACAACAAAAATTGTAGAAAAATCTTACCTGAGCCTCTTATCAGCTGCAGAAGGTGGTGGCGTCTGAGGTGTATGTTTGGTCTCTGATGTGTTTGAGTCTGATTCATTTGACTCAGCACATGAATTGCATAAAGCTCCAACTTGCGCCACCCATGATGCACGAAAGTAGCCTAGAATTCATTGAAGACCCAAATCAAGCCCAGTAATCTTATACTTATAGCAACAGCCTAAAATTGTACCACAAAAAGCGCTTACCTTTACAACTTCTGCAAGTCAAATTTTTCTCTTCTGACGAAGAGTTGATCACCCTTTGAATAGTTGCCTCCAGTTTATGCATGGTGTTTCCCCTGCATGCCTTCAGCAAGTCTAATAAGCTCGTACCATTTTCAAGGCATATATACTGTGCTGCTCGTTTGTATTGCTTGCAAGCATGAATCTCGAATTTGGATGGAGTTATTACCTTCAATAAAGAACCAAACATAGATTCAACATAGAAAGTTCATAAAAAAAGATATTATGAGTTGACAAACAGTGATCCACACCTTGCGTCCGTTACAGGACAAGCATGTACATAAAATCCCACCATTTTTAATCGTCCCACGCAGACCATAATCGATCCCCTGAGACCAAATTGAAGAAATAATGGATATGAAATTTATATTGAAGTTCTAAGATTTGCAGTGAGCTAATTTGACAAAATTGAGTTCATGAAATTGAATTACTTATGATAACAACCTTGACGGTACCCATATATACAACAGGTACTCCTTCAAGAAAACCAGTATCAAATAGCTCCCTCACTGTCATTAACCTCTTACTCGATGCAGACCTTTTCACTATCCTCATCTCCACCTTATACTTCGGAGTAGCTGTCTCTGCGTCCATGCCCAAATTGTCTTCTTCAACATTCCTTGTTTTCTCCGCAGAGGCCTCTGCGAGCTCAGGCCTTGATGAACATCTAGTAAACCGCTTGGCGGCCTTTCCTGGCAAATCTTTCTTTACCACTCGATCGTGAGCACTTTCCACCGCAGTCTCCACGGCTTCAACTTTCACCGGAGATTTGAGCTCCGGAATCTCTCGTGTACCCTCACAGATGGGAATTTCTAAATCGCTGAGGTGTTCTTCAATAGCCAATGTTTCAACCTCTTCGATCTTTTTCACTTCGTCGATCGAAGTCTTCCCGCCGATCTCGAGCTCCTCTAAGCTACTACTTTTCTGGCTTTCCTCGTTCGCAGAAAAGCCATTACACAAATTGATCCGGGACCTCCGTTCCCTCGTATAAACAATCAAACCGTTAACCACTGAGCCTTTAAATCTCTTGCAGAAACCATTCTGAGAAGCAACACCCACACAATCACTCACTCGCGCATCCGTATGAGATGGAGTGAGAGACTCATCCAGGTGGGATCGAACCTCCAATGCAAAGGCCAACTCGCGTTTCATCCCTGTCTGCAAACAGCCCACCACCTCCGAGCTCGAACCCAAAAATTACAACACCAATTCCAAGGGCTTGAAGAGGCTTCGCAAACAAAAAATGCAGGAGTGACTGGTTACCACGAGATGGGCACTATAAATTGGAAAAGGGGAGAGATAGAAGACTGAAGTGGATCAGATTGGAAGAACATCAAGGCTTTTCCGTTCAGGGGGTGGAAAGAAGACGGAGAAGGCAAGATTGAGTCCTGGATTTTCCTCTGTAATCAGAAGCTGAGCTGCTCCACCAACTGAGAGAGGAGAGAGGAGAGAGGAGAGAGGAGAGAGGAAGAGGAGCCTACCTTCGTTGCCGAATGGGATGGGAACGAAGATATGTCAGGACACTATGAAATGACTAAAACGCCCCTCCGTTTTTATTTATTTTCAAATTTGTTTTTATCAACTATGTCATATGTTAATTAAATTAACCACTACTTAAAAGAAGATTCATTAATCAAATGTTACTATATTTCGATTAACCCCTTCAACTTTATCTTTTTAACTAAATTTGTCCTCTTACCTTTAAGACTAATAGACTTCCAAACATCTCTGTTTTTTTCGAATCCTTTGGTTTCAAGCAAAAACTCAACGATCTCAAATGAATATCCTAGTCGGATGGTCGTCTAGTCTTCGAAAGCAATTACCATATCGATCGATTGTGAAAAATCAAATGAGTAGAGGAAAATCAAGCACAATTAAAACAACGGTTACGAGCAAAAAAAACGTACATATTACGACAAACTTCGAACTAATTTTAATATACAAACTCAAACGTACATATGTTTTGGAAAATGCATCTGGGTTAGCTTTGAATCTGGTTTTCGAGATTTGGATCGATCAAATTTGCTTGTTTTTGGCGATACCCATGATCCGAACTCCTCCCTCCAGCCACTAAAAACTGAAGGGTTTAAGTTTCATCAGTTGAACCAATCAAAGCTCTGTTTTCCAGAGTGTTGTCTTCAATCAAACCCAGAAACAGGGGATCCCAAAGTTTGATTCAAAAGTCATGGAAAGATGGTTTATATGTATGTATGTATATATGCATGTATGTATGGTCAAATAATGATCAAGAAAATGAGAAGAATTGCCCTTAACTGGAAGTGGCAAGGTCCCATTCTCTGTTTTCTGCAATCTTATTCTTCCGAGCAACAAGTAGCTAGCCATGGATGTCGTAACACGAAGCATTCCAAAAAAAAACACAAAACAGAACATAAACAAGGATGGCCCATAACAGAAGAACTTCATCAGATAATAGCTAAAACAACATCTCATTTATTCCCACAGATCTTCAAGGTACAAACAAAGGAACGCTCAGCTCTGAACTTTTCAGATGCCCGAAAACTAAAACAAAAGCAGAGAGACAGAGATTCTGAGCTAGTGAGGAAAATGCCAAAGGATGGAGGTTGCCCTTAAATAGCAAACGCCCGACAACACAGGACTACCCAGAGTCAAATTGGAAACACATCCTGGCCGCCGNCTCGAGGCAGACCTTTTCACTATCCTCATCTCCACCTTATACTTCGGAGTAGCTGTCTCTGCGTCCATGCCCAAATTGTCTTCTTCAACATTCCTTGTTTTCTCCGCAGAGGCCTCTGCGAGCTCAGGCCCTGATGAACATCTAGTAAACCGCTTGGCGGCCTTTCCTGGCAAATCTTTCTTTACCACTCGATCGTGAGCACTTTCCACCGCAGTCTCCTCGGCTTCAACTTTCACCGGAGATTTGAGCTCCGGAATCTCTCGTGTACCCTCACAGATGGGAATTTCTAAATCGCTGAGGTGTTCTTCAATAGCCAATGTTTCAACCTCTTCGATCTTTTTCACTTCGTCGATCGAAGTCTTCCCGCCGATCTCGAGCTCCTCTAAGCTACTACTTTTCTGGCTTTCCTCGTTCGCAGAAAAGCCATTACACAAATTGATCCGGGACCTCCGTTCCCTCGTATAAACAATCAAACCGTTAACCACTGAGCCTTTAAATCTCTTGCAGAAACCATTCTGAGAAGCAACACCCACACAATCACTCACTCGCGCATCCGTATGAGATGGAGTGAGAGACTCATCCAGGTGGGATCGAACCTCCAATGCAAAGGCCAACTCGCGTTTCATACCTGTCTGCAAACAGCCCACCACCTCCGAGCTCGAAATTACAACACCAATTCCAAGGGCTTGAAGAGGCTTCGCAAACAAAAAATGAAGGAGTGACTGGTTACCACGAGATGGGCACTATAAATTGGAAAAGGGGAAAGATAGAAGCCAGGAGAGACGCCTGAAGTGGATCAGATTGGAAGAACATCAGGGCTTTTCCGTTCAGGGGGTGGAAAGAAGACGGAGAAGGCAAGATTGAGTCCTGGATTTCCTCTGTAATCAGAAGCTGAGCTGCTCCACCAACTGAGAGAGGAGAGAGGAGAGAGGAGAGGAGCCTACCTTCATTGCGGAAGGGGATGCGAACGAAGATATGTCAGGACACTATGAAATGACTAAAACGCCCCTCCGTTTTTATTTATTTTCAAATTTATTTTTATCAACTATGTCATATGTTAATTAAATTAACCACTACTTGAATTAAGGTTCATTAATCAAATGTTACTATATTTCGATTAACCCCTTCAAATTTATCTTTTTAACTAATTTGTCCTCTTACCTTTAAGACTAATAAATTTCCAAACATCTCTGTTTTTTTCGAATCCTTTGGTTTCAAGCAAAAACTCAACGATCTCAAATGAATATCCTAGTCGGATGGTCGTCTAGTCTTCGAAAGCAATTACCATATCGATCGATTGTGAAAAATCAAATGAGTAGAGGAAAATCAAGCACAATTAAAACATCGGTTACAAGCGAAAAAACGTACATATTACGACAAACTTCGTACTAATTTTAATATACAAACTCAAACGAACATATGTTTTGGAAATGCATCTGGGTTAGCTTTGAATCTGGTTTTCGAGAGTTGGATCGATCAAATTTGCTTGTTTTTGGCGATACCCATGATCCGAACTCCTCCCTCCAGCCACTAAAAACTGAAGGGTTTAAATTTCATAAGTTGAACCAATCAAAGCTCTGTTTTCCAGAGTGTTGTCTTCAATCAAACCCAGAAACAGGGGATCCCAAAGTTTGATTCAAAAGTCATGGAAAGATGGTTTATATGTATGTATGTATGCATGTATGTATGGTCAAATAATGATCAAGAAAATGAGAAGAATTGCCATTAACTGGAAGTGGCAAGGTCCCATTCTCTGTTTTCTGCAATCTTATTCTTCCGAGCAACAAGTAGCTAGCTATGGATGTCGTAACACGAAGCATTCCAAAAAAAAACACAAAACAGAACATAAACCAGGATGACCCATAACAGAAGAACTTCATCAGATAACATCTAAAACAACATCTCATTTATTCCCACAGATCTTCAAGGTACAAACAAAGGAACGCTCAGCTCTGAACTTTTCAGATGCCCGAAAACTAAAACAAAAGCAGAGAGACAGAGATTCTGAGCTAGTGAGGAAAATGCCAAAGGATGGAGGTTGCCCTTAAATAGCAAACGCCCGACAACACAGGACTACCCAGAGTCAAATTGGAAACACATCCTGGCCGCCGAAGGGGCAACCACCGCCGCCATCAGCCGGCAACGGCCGTGGAATTGGTTGGGATGGTGCAGAGGGGTTGGCAACGGAGGTTATAATGGCTGTATATAGGAGTGACGCAGTAAATAGATGGCTGAGATGACTCAAGGAGGAGTTCAGAGGTGTCCACTTTTTTTATTAAAGACGGAAAAAGAGGAAAGAGAGAGATCGAGGTGGCAATTTCAGCATCTTCCAAAGCATATGCCATTTTAAACCATCTTTTCTCCAATTTTCCTCCATTTTCTCTAACCAAACCTTCCAACATTTAATAATCTAAACCTGATATTCTCAGTCTCTTCTCACTTCAAGTTCATAGAAGAATAATCTATCAATTTTGGCTATCTAAAATGGGAATTTTTTATTTTTTTCAATTTCTATCATAATTTTCCTCATCTGGACAATGAGAATTTCTAATAGTTTCTTGGCATGACATCATGTGTGTGTTGTGTTCCACTCTAATCTTATTTCCATCTTGGAAGAGCTGTAACTTGTGAAATAAAAGATGGAAAATTGAAACTCTACGAATGTTTGACAAGATCTAGAGCTAGCTGTCGTCAAGCCCCTCAAAAAAGAAAGTTGAAACTTTATTTAGTGTGCACAATCATGTCTTTTCCCATAAATATACAAGTTAACAACCCTATTTTAAGAATGCGCCAAATATTTTACCAAAGGAGTACAAGGAAAGAATAAGTGCATAAGAAGAAGAATATTACTTGATACCAAAGTGATATGCAGCACATGCCTTGATCCTTTTTCTCCAAAGCTGTGATCATTCAACTGAAACCATTAAGCAGAGTAAACTACACAAAAAGAAACCAGATTATTCACAAGCACAGCTCTTAGAAGAACACAGGACATAAGAAGTCAGCATTAGAACAATTAAAGAGAGTCGAATTATTTGGTATTTACATATTTCCAATCAAACTCAGCCTCCCAGAATATAGTTATTGTACAACAATGCAAAGAATTTTGTCTATATTTTATTTAGTTACTTGTCGTTTTCTTTGTATCAACCACTCTTCTATCTCTATGATTGAGTGCCTCTTCAGTCCGCCTCTTTGGTATGATCTGGAGAAAAATTGCAGTGTATTCAAAGAATTATAGGAAAGTATACCCGAGACTGGTTTGTGAAATAAGGAAAATGAGCGGTTTGAAGGATGTCCTTTCATGAGAACCATCTCTTTCCCGTCTTTGCTACTTTAAGCTTCATCACTAGTTCTTCGCGTTGAGATTCCACTTCTGCATATTTGAGGCTCATGTGGAAGTAGCGTTCTTGAAGATCTCTTAGTTCCAACTCAAGTGATGATATTCTTTGTTCAAACTTTTTATTCGCCACATCTTCACCACTAACAGCCAGTATTTTAGGACTAGTTACTTCCTTATTTGGATCATCAGTCGATGACCTAGAGCATAACAACGATAAGAATGAATGAGACAGAACAAAACTAAACCATAGAAACAAGAAAATTAAAAATTCTGTGGAATTATAATCAGAAAAAAGATGTTAATGGTATTAATGTTAGAATCTGAAAAGTCTTTTTTTCAGTTTATTTAGTCTTTCATCAATACAGATAACTACAAACTGTAAGTGCATGCTCAGAGTATGATGAAAAGCGGTAAAATTAGGAGATTCACTATTTGGCGTACTTAGGTTGAAGCTTATGGTTGTTATTAGCTTCCATTGCCTCGTAGATATCATGTTCACCGTCACCATCAACCTATGAAAAGGAAAAAAGTACCAGTCATTTCGGCACAAAATGAAATATATTGAGCAAATATATTTTTAAATGATCAAGCATCATAGCTACTAAACTAAAAAACAAAGAATTATAAACTTACCTGTCTTTTAATTTGATTTCTGAGCAAATCTTGTGGATCTTTGACAAGCTCCTGCACTTGACCATGCTTAACATTCGGCTTCAATTTATTATTCGGATTCTGACTGGTGTTCTTCATAATATCATTCCATTAAATTATGCCAATGAGAAATCACAAAATTCCATTTTTCACACAGAACATGAGTCGGCAGTAAAAAAAACTTACTTTTTGAAGCTTTGAATCTTTATGGACAGAACTTTGTTTGGAGTTCGCTTTAGAACCAGAAACCTTAGTACTTCTAGGCTCTCTCTGTTTCTGTTTTTCCTCTTTCATTAGTTTCAATTCCGCTTCAAGAGATTGGGATTTTTTTAGGCACTCACCTTTCTCCTCCTCAAGTTGTTCTATTCTATGTTGGAATTGACTGTTTACTATCCTGATCTTTCTTAGCTCATTTTCAAACTCGGAATACTCTGAAGATAATGCCTCTCTTGCTTCCTTCACTTGGAGAATGTTTTCTTCTAACGATAGTCTGTCGTGTTTGAAGTCTTCTAATTCAGAAATTTTCATCTGCAACCCGAAGACCTTCTCTACCAATGATTTATTCTCTGCTTTCAAGTCTTCACATTCTTTAATTATCAGAACAATATTTGACACCAGCTTTTCTTTCTCATAATTGGTTGTTTCCAGCTCGTGCCTCGAAGCAATGAGTTCATACTGCATAATACTTAGTTTCTCCAGTTGATCCTTCGAACTTGTGTATTCATCAATGAGTTTCTGACACTCACATTCTGAAGCAGTCAATTTAAGTTCAAGATCACTGATTCTAGCCTGGAACTTAACTTCATTTTTCTCATAATTCTTCAAAGACTCTAACACTCTCTCGTTTTCCATCATGAGCAATTTCTCTTTTTGGGATGACGTAGTAATCTCGCCCATTAGAGTTTGTAGCTTTATTTCATACTCTTGAAGAGCTGACTCCAATTTGGATTTATTTTCAAGAACTTGTGATAGTTCGTTCAAAATATCCTCTTTTTGTCTTTGGTTTTCTTCTCTGAGCGCATCTAATTCTGATGTCGCTGCTATTGCTTTTGAGGCAAAATCTTCCAGAACATAAGAAAATTTCTCTTCCAAATCTTTAATTCTTTGAGAACACTCAGCGAATTTCTTATGTGATTCCTTCAATTTGGTCTCCAATAGGGATCTGCATTCATGAAGCTCCAGATTTTCCTTCTTCAGCTCTCCATTAGACTTCTGAAGAGTATTGCATTCTTCAATGAGACTTTCGACAGTGGCTTGTAACTTAGGATTTGCCCTTCTCAGGTATTCAAATTGTTCTTGAACTTCTGAAAATCTACTTTGCACTTCATTTAACTTTCCGATCAAATCTTCTTTCTCAGTCTCCATTTGAATTTTCAAATTAGATATGCATAATGACAGCTTCTGATTTTCTTGTTCAAACTCTGATACACTGGCTTCTAGTTTTAGGTTAATATTTTCAAGCTCCAAATATTTTCTTTCTAGAATGTTATTCGAGGAAGCATGAGCATCAACACGGCTGCCAAGCACCTTAATTTCATCACGCAAATCATTTATGCATTTTGAAGAGATTTCACGTTCTATCAGCATTTTTTCCACTTGTACTTTTAGCTGCATTTTTTCTTCTTCAAGATCAGAGAACTTTGACTGCAGTTCACTTTCCACCCTCCTATAAAAGCAGATCTCTTCTTCTTTATATTGCAAGTCAGCCTCCAGAGCTGCTATCTCAGACTTTTTCTCAGTCAAATCCAGCATTAAATTTTTAACTTCAACTTCCCTTTTGAAACTCTCAAGTTCATTTACAGGATCTTTACCTTTCTTCTCACTTTTCTCTTCCGACTCATCCTCCAGACAATAATTCTGCACGGAATCTTTATTCAATTGCTTCAGCTTGTACAAGAGCTCTAGGTTTTCTTCTGTTAACTCATTGCAATCCTTTTCTAACTCCTGCACTTTCTCTTTTAGCATTTCAATTTCTCTTGCCAGACTGGCATCCACCAAACAATCACTTTGTTCGGGAAACTTGGATAAGCTCGAATCTAAATCCACACTTTCTTCTTCTTCTGGTAAATTGCCATTGTAATTGGAAGTTGTTTCCAATGAGGTTGGTTTGATTAGATTACAGTAATTTTCGTTATTACTATGTTTTTCTTTCAAACCTTGCTCCAAGTCATGTATTTTAAGTAATAAATTTTTCTCGGATTCCTGTACTTCCTTCAATTGGAGCATTAAAGTCCTGTTTTCATCTGCATACACATCAATTGAGTCTTCCATAACCTTGAAATTTGACTGCAGTGCCGAAAGCTTCTCTATCTCAACTTTTTGCTTCTCGATAGTATCTTCTAGTTCCTGAAGAACTGAAACAAGCTCTACATTCGACTCTTGACTCCTCTTTAAGTGCAGAGCTAAGCTGGCATTTGATTCTTTCTGAAACCTCAACTCCTTGGCGATTTCCTTTTGAATTTGGGGCTCAATATCATCTTGATATGATAAGTCTTCTATTTCTGCTTGTTTTTCTTCAGACTTCATTAATAACAGTTTCATTTTTTCTATTTCTGTTTTGAATGCATCGCGTTCCGCTTTTACTGACAAAAAATCCATGTTCAAATTTTTCAGGGTTGTTGATTGATCAAATAATTCCTTCTTTGATATGTCCAAATCAAGCATTAGCTTACGTGCATTCCTCTCCCACATCTTAGCCTCCGCATGAAGCTCCTTGGTTGTATCTTCCACAGTTGTTAGAAAGTTTTTAGAAGAACCAGTTCTCGATGAAGATACTGAATCATCTTGATGACGATCACCATGAGATTGACTGCTCAATTCAGCAGTACAATTGCCTGAAGAGGCACTACTTTTTGAGTTGGTAGAATCTTGTTTTCCAATCAAGCTGTGCTTGCTCCCACTAAAGTTATTTCTAGGGGAGACACTTTCAATGTGGATGGATCCCTCAGCTGAGCCAAAGCTGAGGTGAGAACCTGATGTGGAGAAACTGGCATCCTATAGTGAAATACAAAATTATAAAGGCTTTCCCATTTAAGTCACCCAGAATCAAAACAGTAGTATAGAGATGATATCATACCCTACTCCCCTTTTCAATTGAAAGCAGTGCAGAATCCAAGTCCCTTCCAGAGGAAGATCTGGCGCTTCTATCCAGTTTATTTTCATATCCATCTGAATATATATTTAGGTCATGATTCCTTGTCTTCAAATTCTCCATATGAGTATTTGTATCAGCAAATTCACCACTCCTAAAATTTTTTTAAATAAAATCAATTGCAAAATAAAAAAAAAAACTAGAGTTATAATAATCAACATAATTATGGGATACACTACATACCTCACAGTTGTTATTGGAGTCAGACACTCAATTTTCACCTGCAGCCAGAAAGTTTGGCAAAATTAAGAGTTTGCTCCAATAATATGACTACGAAGATCAGTAGTGCTACTCTATTAATTCAAGAACACATTGTTAAAACCTAAAGAAGGAAAACAGGAGCAATTGATTTCATGATCTGCCGGAAATTGTTATTTAGTTCTCTTAACAAAGTTTATACTAACTTTAATTATCCAGTTGCTCCATAATACCAATTAAAAGTCTCCATATTCTGCTCAAATCATGTGAATGATTGTCATCTTAGTGAAAATCAGATTAATTCCAAGGCTCTCCTTTTTTAACTCCGTTTTTTAGAGACTAAAACTGGTCCACTTGTTGCATCAGTCTCATTCAATATATTCAGTGAATCACAGAGATTCCACAAGACAGATGCAAAATATCAAAAACAACATAAAACGAAAATGGAAGTAGACAACTCACTTGCAGGATTGTACCATAATTGCACTTTTTCAATGGGAGCGAAATAATAGCTGCACTGCCGGACACAGCATAGTTTGTCATGTTGACAATAGCCTCACCAAGAACGCCAGATCTTGATGATCCCTGGATCAGTTATTTATGTTATCATATTTTTTTTATCAGCATTGTTGGTGAATAAACTCAGGAATAAATTTTGCTTGATACCAAGTCAAATTGATTAGTTTGCAAAAGTACCCAGGTGACAACCAAGTAACAGCGAAAAATCTTGTTAAATATAAAGGGAAGCAATGAAAGTATACCATGGCAACACGAAGCATGAAATGGCAATCATCATACTTCTTTGAAAACTCATCTTGAGAAACCCATATAGACTCCAAGAATGATTCCGGCCATTGGCAACTTCCATTATGCACAACTGTCTTGCCAGACTTGACAATCGTTTTTCCAGTTTCCGCGTTGATAAGAAATACAAGGAGCTTGTCCCAATCTCTGGGTACCTTTCGAATGAAGAAATTCGTTGCAAGTGAGCATAGATAAAACCAATCAATATCCATGAGTTCAACAGTTTCTTCATATCAGTTTCAACATTTTGCAGGCGTACATTACGAATTCAATCCCAAAACAACAGAAATGTTACTCCCGTTTGCGCAACTTCCAGATCGTGGATAATAATTAATAAGCAAAGACGCAAACCAATTCAATTCACAAATTCTCAATCCTAAACTCCACAGTAAAAAAATAGAAATCATAGAGTGAAGAAATACATGTTCGGCTTTGATGTGAGAAATGCTAAAATCTATCTTTTCCCCCGATTTCGCCCCTCTGTTCTTGTGCAGCCTGAACATCGCTCTTCGCTCCGTCTGATTTGCTTAGCTTCCAAGTCCTACCCCAATTTAGCAGCGAAAATCCAACGTTACAACCATCACCCCACCCGCATTACCGACAAGGGAGAGGACAAGAAAGCGATGAGTTAGATGAGTGAAAGATTCAGTAGAGAGAGAGAGAGAGAGTTAGCTAACAGGTCATTATTGCGAAAGATGTTACATATTTTTCGCCGGTGTTTGGCGTTTCCTTCGGACCTTTCAAAGCGAATGAGAGAGAGAGTGAGAGAGAGTGAGAGAGAGTTAGCTTGCTGCCATATCCAGCAAAGACCCAATGCGAAACAGTTGACTCGGACGAGTTAGCAGGCTGATGAACTCGTTTCGTGGTTTACAACTCAGTAATCAGTCCACTCTTAATTACCACATTTTATTCTCTCATTAATTTATTATCACTATACATATGTTTCATTTAGTGAAATAATTAACTAATTTTTTATTATATTTGAATTTATTTTTTTATTTAATTAAAAATATTTTAATTTCAAGGTAAAAATAGAAAACAAATTATTTCTTATTAGATTTCTCTTCCAAAATTCAAATTCCAAAATAATTACCAATTTGCCAATTGGAATTGGAAGGCCAAAATAATGCTCTCGAGTTTTCAAATGAGTTGGGTCGGTTTAAAAATGTGCTCCGGAAATATTGGGCTTTGATTAATTCTTGTTGGGCCATATGGTCCGGCCTATGGCCCGATATGTCTTATTATTATACGAACAATTTAATAATAAAGATTAGCTATTTTCTTTTAAATATTTTTAAAATATTTGCATTATATAAATCAAATAATAATTAAAAAAAACTTCCTAACTAAACAAAGAGTCAAAGAATAACAACTCTATGATTGTGCCAAAGATCATTATATTTTTCATGTGCAGTCGAACTTACTCGACAAAAGAAGTTTCCTACCGTACGATTGTTAGAAAAACGGATGCCGATCACCGAGGCTTAGGTCGACGATTTCCGTGTCATTAGGTCACCAACTTTCTTGACCTTTTAGGACTACGTTTACGGGTTGTCCGATAATTAGGGTTCGCTACATGTCTTCTTGTTTTGAAGATTCTTCGAACTTTTTTCGGAGAGTATGTTCGAACATTAGCTCGAGTTGTTTCATTTCCGGCATTGAAATTAGGGTTTTAAATTGCAGAATTAAAGCGAGTCAGCATCTTCTAGACCTGAACGTCAATGCCAAGATTTGAAACCTGCATGGGAAATTGACATTCTTAAAAAAAAACAGAAACATCCCTATCCTCGTAAGAAATCAAAACCCCCCACAACAAAAAAAAACAAATTTGCAAGACTCTGGTTGAATTTCTAGGCATTGGCTGGAAAAAGAAGACAAATTGACTACAAAAAATAAAAATGTAAGACTTCTCACGAGAGTTGACCGAAGACAAAATGAAATCGACCAGACAAAAGCTTCACCAACTCGATCGCTGCGTATATTACGAGAATTATGGAGTCCTTTGATTTAAAGAATGATGATCGATCTTGCAATTGCAAGGTCGGTCGACCAAATCGTGGAGACGGAGAAAAGAAAAGAGATTATTATAAAACAAACGACGCAAACTATGTGTTAGAGTTGAAAAAATGTTACATGTCACGTAAAAAATAGATAATAAAAAACAAACATAAATAATTAAAAAAATAAGTAATCGCGTTGACAAAAAAAATAACAAGATTTTAATTGGGTTAATGCATGGGATATTACACATAAAGATAGGTGACAAAGACCAAAACTCTCCGTGCAATGAATTGAGAACATAACAACAAAAAGTCAAACCATAGTTTAAACATGGTGTGAAGGGCAATGGCGGACGTTGACCTTGTACAACTTTTCTTAACTTCTAAAAAAGGGAGGGGGCCATTGACTTTCAAATAATTTCTATTTCTTTATCGTTTCGATCTTCGGTCACCTTGTGTTTGATCGAATAATTCAACTTTGTGTTCGAACAAATAATTAATAATGAGAGACATACGAGTGTGACATCACACTAAAAAGCACATTGAATTCGATGTTCATCCTTCCTAGCCCGGAAATGGAAAACAGATACTTCAAATATTTAAGTTTAGTTTATTGTTTTTGTCGATGTCTCGGTTGTCGATAGATTCAATGATGAGTTTCGTTAGTTATAATAAGAGTCGATAAGTTGGTTTCTAGTGTGTGTATATATGTGACATATACATTGAGCTTGGTCAAGTTAGTAAGTGTTACATGTTCATCCGTCGCCTACAATACATACACACATAAATAGACATATTTTTATATATTTATAGAAAACCAATCTTGTTGTATGATTAAAAAATTGCTTAATTCAACATTATTGACTTTGTTTGATGTTTAAGTGTTAAGTGCGAGAGAACACAAACGTTACCGATTAAAATTTCTATGATATCCTTAAAATAATTTTACTAAAATAATTGAATTTAATGAATCATAATTGTTAAATAAATTTTGGAAAATGCCACGTAAAATAAAGTAATTCCACGTGGCTTTTTACAATCAAACAAAAGGGTAAAGTCAACTCTTCAACGTGTCGAAAATCTCACAACCGTGTCTTCCAAAGTCAAACCTACGTACAAACAATAATCTGCATACTGCATAGGCTTTTTTATTTCAATTAAGGACTTTTTAATTCATAATTCATTATTTCATTTTCATTTACATTTGGAGTAACACCGAAAAATCTATGAGAGTCTTGAGTTAAAAGAGTATGTGCAATGTCTCTATGTTCGTTTTATAATGCAATATTATCCTCTTTGATTAGCTTTCATTGCTCCCGATCTAGGGTTCCCTTCAAAATACATTATAGTGCCGAGTTGTACCATGTTCGGGCACTATCATCCTTCACTCTTCGATTTATGTGAAATTATACACTTTTACCTACTCGAAAAACAGATAAAACGATGAGATAGACGATTCAAAAGGAGTTGGCGCAAGAAAATGTTACGAAGACATACCAATGTTGAAAGAAGAATGAGAATTAGGAAAGTCATAGGATGTTGTATTTGGACCGAATCGATGATACTATCGCGGAGACTAAGAACAAGATCAAACTTGTTGATTTAGCGAGTAGACTTTCCAATATTCTCAAAAAGTCCAACAAAGACGCCCGATTAAACTGCACGACATTTAGACGGTTAGTGCTTGCATGAATATGTGTTTATTCAATAACCTATGGTCTCATTTTGACCACTACACACATTTCAAGCTCTATATTCTCCTTTATCGATAATATTAATTTCACGCTGATGTCAATGACCTAAGTCACGGTTGATAAGCTGGCCCGGAAATTCTATGTGCATGAACAATCATTATAGGCAAAAACGTGAAAAAATTACTGCCAAATGAAAGAAATGTAATATGTCAATAATCAAGACAACAGATAGTATTTTCGTAAGTTTTGACAAAAAAATATAATAAAAATCAAAGGAAGTAAAGTTCACACGTGATCTGACTTATTCGTGTTCTACTTCTACGTGTTTTTACAAATGTTTATGATTTAGCGATTTAATTATTCATAAGTAGAGTTCGAGTTCAAGAGCAACATTTATGGTATTATTTTTATGGGACTATTAGACTTTAAAAAACACGTTTGTTCTATAACATATTCATCATAATGCATACTTAGATTGAGAGACTTGGGTATAAATTAACAAATACAACTACTTTAAGAGAAGAGAGAGATAGAGAGGGGGGAAGAGAGAGAGGATCCTGGTAAAGAAGGAAAAACTATAACGTTCAAGTATTTGTTTTATTCTGTAGATACGGTTCGAATGGGTCTTCTTCGTCTCCAGCCCCACCATGGCCTCGCTTGTTTTGTCAACGGCTCTTCATTCTCAGGAACGATTCTAGGAACCAGAGAGAGGGAGAGAGAGAGAGAGAGAGAAGCCAGGTCTTAATCTTCCTCCTTCTCCTCGCTCTCCCCTATTTATAGATCTCCATCGTCTCTTCCTTCTCCTCGTACTTCACCAAGAATCTATCATAATTTTCCCTTTTTTCAGTCTCCGGCAACATCTATTTTCGTTCGGCCAGGAAATGTCTCTGGCAATGGCCATGATTACAGCGCAGAGAAAGGAAGAAAGCCTCTCCGAAAATACCCAATACCATAAAGGAGTGAAGCTCCTCTCAGAGACTGGACTAAGCAAAATCCCATCCAAATACGTGTTACCCAGTTCCGATCGCCCCTCCACCGACCAACAACGCCGAAAATCAGTTTCCGACGACCGTCTTCAGTTGCCTATAATCGACTTTTCAGAATTGCTTGGCTCTCGCAGGTCTCAAGTCCTCCGCTCCCTCGCCAATGCTTGCGAAAAGTACGGCTTTTTCCAGGTGGGTGTATAAATTAGATCAACAATTTGAACATTCATTGATGATGAGCCAATCCAATTTTTGTTTTTTGAAATTTTCGCAGTTGGTTAACCATGGGATCAGTAGCGACGTTATAAGGAGTACGATGGAGCTGAGCAAGAGTTTTTTCCAGCTTCCATTCGCGGAGAGAGCCAAGTACATGAGCTCCGACGTGAGCTCGCCGGTCCGGTATGGAACCAGCTTTAACCAAAACAAAGACCAAGTCTTTTCCTGGAGAGACTTCTTGAAGCTAACTTGTCGCCCTTTATCGGAATCTCTCCCCCACTGGCCTTCTTCTCCGGCGAATTTCAGGTCTACACTGACGTCATTCTCTCTCTCTCTCTCGGTCTCATTTTGTTTGCATATTTTAAGGCCGAAACACAATAATGTATCGCATACGACTTGGAAACTCAACTTGTTTATTCCTGCAACAGGGAATCGGCGGCTAACTACGCAGAAGAAACAAGAGGGCTGTTTTTAAAGCTGGTGGAAGCCATTGTTGAGAGCTTAGGACTTGAAAGAGACGACGACGATATTCTGGAACAAGTAGAAGACGGTAGCCAAATGATGGTGGTGAATTGCTATCCGCCATGTCCAGAACCAGACTTAACCCTAGGAATGCCACCACACTCTGATTATGGATTCCTCACTCTTCTTCTCCAAGACCAAGTTGAGGGCCTCCAAATCCATAACCAAGATAAATGGGTCACCGTACAACCCGTCCCCGGCTCGTTCGTCATCAACGTCGGCGATCACCTTGAGGTAACGACTAACGACCTATTTTCCGTATCTAAATTACAACTATTCAATTCGATATCATCATGTTATGGATGAAATTCCTCGTTATTAGAATTAAAACGACTCAAATTCAGCATGAATTATATTTAGACGAAGAACATAAATCCTGCAAATTTTGATCTAAAATAAATAATATTGTATCGTTCGAAATTGTTTCTGACCATTCTTATCTCACATTTTAATGTGTTGTTCGTCTATCTAATTTGGACAATTAGTAATTTTCACGATTACTAAAACAATTGATAGTTGCGTCGCTGCTTAAAAAAAATTGAATGTGAAATTTGAAAGTTAAACGGAATTATTCTTCTATTATGGATCTTAATTATTTGATTTGAAGACAATTAACTATTTGCTTGACTTTTTTCTAAATAGATATTCAGCAATGGTAAATACAAGAGTGTTCTACACAGAGTTCTAGTGAATTCGAGAGAATTGAGGATGTCCATCGCTTCTCTCCATAGTCTTCCGACCAAATCTATGGTCCGACCGTCTCCCAAGCTCATCGACGAAGAGAATCCGAGGCGGTACCAAGACACTGATTTCGCGGCCTTCTTAGAGTACATTTCTTCGCGAGACCCCAAGGGAAAGAGTTTCTTGGAGACTAGAAAAATCACACTTGATAGCAATTAATCATACCTACGTTTAAATATCGAGATATTATTTTAAATATACGCGGCCAAAATTCTACTATTTTTTCAACTTTAGAAGTAAATACAACGTGATATTTCAATATCTTGTCTTCAAAAATGAAAGATGGCAATCTTTTTCTTTGCCCGTAATTGAGACATTTAATGTGACTAATCAATGAAAAATAGTAGAAATCACAACATTTATCTGCCATCGTCAGATTGATGTCGGAAGGAGTTATGAATCACTGTATCTAACATATATTTATTATATTTATTACATCAATTGATGTTGGATAGGTTAACATATAAAATTAAAAAATATATATAATTATAAAATAATCATAGACTCTCTGTAAATGAAAATGATATACGTGCGTTAGATTTAAAAAATAAATTGCTTCATATTTAATTATTTGTTGTTCAAACTCGTTTTCAACTATAACAATTTCCATATTTGGGACTAATATTTATATTAGTATTCATTGCTATTCTTCAAATTGAATTGCCAATCAGCACGTATAACGAGGAGCCACGTGTCGTTGACCAGAATCTCTCCATGTTAACTCGGTTCGTCTCGAAATTGACTGTTGATTGACGCTAGACTGAACCTGAGTTCCCACGTCCAACAAAAAAGTCATTGTGGGCCCCATATAAGACTCTGTAGAACACCCGTCGTTGAATTTTTGAAAATCTTAGGTAAATTCCCAAATCCTACGTCAGCTCTTCAGAGAATCCTTTGGTCAACGACTTGCATCCAACGGCACCGTCGCCGGCCGGAGCCTAATCGTTGCCGTCTCCGTCGACATTTCAAATCTTTCGAAACTGAGTTCTCAGATGATGATTCGAATAGTAAAATCTCAGCCATTCATCACAGAAGTTCAGAAAATATAGTTGGCCAAAACAAAAACTCCGGTACCATTCGGATCATACAAGGAAACATTTTATTCATCAGCTTTTTGTTGGGTATTTATGTCTATTTGTAAGAAAAACGAAGAACAGCTAACTTGCCAAATCGTTGCGGCGCATTCTCTTCGCTGTCAGAATTGACAGTCGACCTAACTCCGTTCATCGGATTCCACTCTCATTTTTACCCACTTTGTTTGGCCTTCTTCGTATGGATAGTAAGATTTGGTATGAAGTTATGGAGCCAGATCACGTTCTATATTTTTACCTTTTTTTTCTTTTTCCGTTTTTAAGATTTAAAAAAATGAAATCATAATTTACTTAAAGGAGTACAGGAGGCTGTTTCTTGCTGTAAACCCTCATGTGGAAGGAGGGTCCACGAAAACTATCGAAAGTGATGATATTTTTAATAATTATTTTATTTATTTAATAGTATAATCCTCCTATATTGCTTCTAATGGGATGTGACCCACCCCTAAAAGAAACAACTTTATTATAACCCTTTATTTTTTGAAAAAAAATGATCATACCCTCCAAGATTACCCTCAATTTCATTGAGAAATAGCCTAAATTATGGGTGTTTCTGAAGTTATACAAAGATTAATATGGTGATTAACTTTATGACCTAAGGGGCGCTCTATGAGGAACCCCTTTTCTTCTTCGTGGATTTGAAGAAGGCGGGCATGGCGTGGAGGCGTACGTGTCTTCTCCTCTTCCTCGTCCTTCTTCTTCTCCTTCTTGTTTTCTTGCTGAACTGGAAATCCCTCCTCTCCTTTCCATTTTCATCGCCTCCAACGTAATGCTTGCATTTTTATTCCTCTTGATTCCTTCAAGCTAAATGATATAAAAACAAATGCAGTTATTTAATGAGTATCTTGATGATTTGAAGATGATTCTTATGCATGAAATTAGAGAAAGGAGAGGAAAACAATGACGCATGAGTGGTGGCTTATGTTAGGTTTATCAGTTCTGAATGATGTCGATGGCAACAATGGTGAGAGAGAGAGAGAGAGAGAGAGAGAGAGAGAGAGAGAGAGAGAGAGAGAGAGAGGGTGACCTTACAGCCAAGTGAACAGAAAGGAAAAGGGTCCAAGAGACTTCTCCCACAAATAACACAAGTATGAGAAGAAACAGCTTTCCCAGATTTTAGCTGAGGCCTCTCGTTCAGAAACATTACTCGTGCGCTGTTTATCACGTACGTTTGAACCCCACTTATATCAAATGCTTCTTCAATCTCTGCAACTCTCACTACGTCATGGTAAGAAGATCTCCTTATCTGAAAAAAACAAAACAAACAAGAAAAAAACACGTTTCTTCTTCATGACATTGGCTCAGAAATCATCAAAACGCCAGCCATTGAAAACAATGACCTGAATTACTTGATGATCTTTGTGCCGAGACAATCGGCAAGAGAAGCAGAAGGGGCTCGAATGGCAGTCCAAGCAAAACATATTGCACTCGCTTCTGGCTGCGTCTCCGTGAGTTCTACAGATCGAGTAAAACTCCGCATTCAGCAGTGGCTCCAACCACGGCGGAACCAGCATTTGCTTCATTCAGAAATGGTGGGTTTTCCAGGGCTCTCTGTTTTCGAAAGTGTAGAGAGAGAAAGCGGGATTATCAGGGGAGAAAGAGAGAGCTGGAGATGGAGCTTAAACCAAGTTGGAAAGGTTAGGGGAAGAGATGGACGGCGGAGATGGAGGGTGGTGGATGAAGGGGAATGAGAGGCGTTGGATGAAAGGAAAGAGATGGGTGTGTTCGGGGCTCACGCTATGCTATGGATCTTCTTTGCGTCTTAACGTTGGCACCAGGGTCGGCTACTTGCTTACGCATTTCCTTAATTCTTTCCTCTTCCTCCCTCACACGTCATCATCCACTCTCTGCCAGGTCACCACCTACTTCCACGTGGCAATTTATAATTTATAAGTTAAAATCTAGGTTAAATAACCATATTAATGTATTTGATGGCAATTTACTTTTACAATTCCGGTAGTAATTTCACGAGATAACTTGAGTTTTAAAAGTTACGCCTTAAAATTTACTGTAATCTTGACAAAAAATGGGTCAAATATCATCACATTTTTTGTTAATTTAAGCTGTATCAATTTAATTAGCAATTTTTATTTATAGCTCGAATAAGTTATATTAATAGATTTATAGTTTTTATTTAGCTCGGTTGACGTTCAAGCATATATCAATTAATAATTTTTTGAATCTTCCTATTACTATTTATTGATGAAATTTGTTAAATAAATTAACATATGTCATTAAAAGTAACGAAAAACATGATGATATGATGTCTACGAAAATTAAGATAAAATTAAAATATTAATTGACGATTTTTAAATTTTAAAATATTTATTACAACTACGCTCATAATTCATAGAATAAGGTTAATTTCTTATTCTAACTTATTATTCTACAATGAGGTGTGAGACATTAAATTATTTGATGGAATTTAAATTAACANATATGATAGGAATGAGGGTGTTTGGTGGTGGAAAATATGGAATGGCTCGGTAGAATGTGGAGATGACTCGGTGGTGAATGTACGGACCGAGATCGGTTTGTGGAGGAATTTGAAGGCTCGGGGATGAAGATGGTGTAAGGTAATGGATGAAGGCAATTCAATACCTGAGCAATCAAAGTATTGAACTCGGTAGACCTTGAATGTCTTCTCGGATATGACGCACTGATGAACACTCGAGGGTTGATATAACTCGGCCGGATATGACTCATCGTAGGGGAAATATCGGAGGGAGCTTCGATCCTTTCGGGAAGAAGGTGCAATGCACAATTTTTACTAAAATTCTCTCTCTCGAAAACGAAAATCGATTACAATACTTAAAGACATAAAATTGAACTAACTATCTAAGAAGAAGGAAGCTTCGGCCTTTTGATTGATCAAACGCTTCATGTTGACTTTGGAGAAGTCCATGTGTGTGATTCTTCGCCAGTGGATCCGATTCATGCGGGTTCCTCGCGGGTTGGTTCGAAGCTCGACCGAGGTTGTCTTGTGGTTGACCAGTTGACCGAGAGGGTGCGTCGGATGAGCGGAGCTCCGAACGGATGAGAGATTAGCTCGAGCCAATCTGGATCCGGGGCTTCTAAAGTCTCCTCGGTGGTCAACTTGATGTAGCGCACGGTCTGGTTCTTTGATGGTTCGATGATGACTCGAGCGTGTGCGTGGGCACGTCCAAATGGGCCGAACCGGCGGGCATGCATGTGCGAGCTTCAAGGGATCCGTGAGTTTGTTGAGCAAAGCTGTTGATTGAAGATCCTCTGATGATTTAACAGCTGTTTCACGGATTTTGTGCATGAGAATCCCTTGTGGTTCGCTGGTGGTTCGGTGATCGGCCTTGTTCGTGCGTCCGATGGAGGATCATCGGTCATCAAGAAGATATGCTCGTGCGAATCTGAACCTCTTCCTTTCCTTGACCAAATAATCAAAATACTTAAGGATTTAAGTAAGTTGACCGATAGAATTTGGCTAAGTTTTCGAATGGCCCGATAGTGGGCCGTGTCTCGTGAGAGACTCGGCCATCTTGGGCTTCCAATGGTGCATTCAGCGTCCTTTGTCTTTAGACTTCTTGCTTTCTTCACTAAGTCTTCTAAATGCTGAAATAAACTAAGGTGGCCGGGCTCGGCGTTGGGTGGGCCGAGGAGTCGGGCTCCGTGGGAGAGCGCGCGATCCAAGGGGATCGGACCGTGCGTTCCCTCACGCTGGCCACTTATTCTGCTGGGCCGAAGCCCTAGTGGACTTTGGCTAGGCCGACGACCGAGGCTTGGGTGGTCGTCGGGTCGGGGTCGTGGGGCGCCCGTTGGGCGCTAGGCGTGTCTCGATCACGAGCCTCGGCTGCATCATGGGCCGGGCTGCCGGGTGCATCGTGGGCGGGAATGGTCGGGCACCAAGTGATGGAGTGCTTGTGCCGTTCCCGATCATGCTCGGAAGGTGTTTTCGAGGCTAAGAGACCTGCAAAACGAGCAACTAAGTTAGTAAAATCAGGTTGGCTCGTTGGGCTGGTCGGAGCTTGATCCGTGATGTGCTCGGGTTGCACATTAAGGCCACCCATTTGTTCAAGAATAAGAAGAATCTTTAATATGTATTATTTAGAATTAAGTGTACAATAATGCATTTAAATTGTAAATGCTCAAAATACATTTCAAAATAGATAAAAATAATTCAAATTATTAAATTGGATATATTTTACCACGTGTCTGAACCTCTGAAGTGTTTACTTGGGGAGGGAAATTCCAGAAGCGTTGAGAGAGAACTGTATCGGAGTCGGATTAAATCTGGAAATTGGGAAGAAGACGCGCTTAAGGAACGAGGCTAAAGATCCAGATTAAGTCCCTTTCGCCTGGACTCCTTCCAATCCTTGCTTTTCGATTCTTGTAATCAGTTTATAGTTTCCTTTTCACCTCTTATTCTGACCGCGGGGACGGCCATGTTTAAGTTTTGGTATTGCGTCTTTCCTCTGTTTATTTCTGCATTTCTTCTCGTAATCAGGGTTTTCTTTGATTTCTAGCTTATGTAGATCGTCGTGTATGGTGGCAAAGAAGGCGGTAGACTCTCTTTGCTTTCTTCTATGACTTTTTTGGGCCAATGAGTCTGCAAGTACACGAGATTGTATGTTTTTTTTTTTTAATTTGCTGTGTAATTTTGATCAATATTATTGAAGATACTGTTTATTTGCTTGAAAAATTTACATTAGGGTTTTAGACATTATATCTTTCCTCTGTGTACGTTTGCAAATTTTGCAGGTGATCCTTGAAACCTAGAAAAATAGTTGTGATATTTCGGTTACAGCTGAAGAGTTAAATTGGTTTACATATTTTGTGCTAGTCTAAATGCTGCATAAGAATAGTTCGATCTTTGAGCTAAGAACACATTATAATTCTGAAAAATAACCATCAAATGCCACTTAATTATCTTCTTCAATAGATTAGGGAAAAAGAAGTTTTGTTTTTCCGTCTTTGAATTGCGAGTTCAATTCCAACATTGTTGGTTCAGGGGATCTCAGGAGGAGCCATCCCAGCCTCGCCCACAAAATGTCTCCCCTCAGTCATGGTATCCTCTAGTGATGGCAAACGAACGAGCTGGTTCGGCTCAGATTGCTACAGTGTCGAGCCGAACCTGGCTCGAGCCCGTACTGAGCCCAACACGCTGGCTCGCTCGAGCTGGCTCAGTAGGCTCGGACTACCTGTTGTGCGGTCGACCCTTAGTATAACAGCGGTCGACACTTAAGCTACATTACAAAATTTGTAGGTCGACCGCATAAGATGGTGTCGACCGGTATATGTTATAGAATGTTTTAGGTGTCGACCAAGTTCATATATGTCGACCGCAAGGTATTTATTGTTAGTGAAAGTGTCGACCACCAATATATAAAGGTCGACCGGTTTACACAAAGTGTCGACCGATGTTGTAAAAAGAGTCGACCGGTCAAATGTGACAGCTAGAATTTGCATATTCAACGGAAACATTCGGTCGACCCTTGAAATACTTCAGGTCGATCGGAGGTTGTTGTTATGATGGAATTCTATAAATTGTGGGAGTTAGCCGAGAATTTCTTACCTGAAACTCTCTGTGCAAATCTCTATAAAGTATTCGCGCTCGAAAGTCTACGATTCTCTTTACAATCATCAACAACTCGTTGAACGGTATCAAAATAGTAATTTTTTTTATAAATAGTTCATTGTTTGTTATAGATTCACGGCCTAAATACGTAGAATTCGAAACGTTTCCGCCTTCCGACGATGAGGTGTAAGAAGTTGCACCTATGAATCC